>PISX010029510.1:0-19964 GCA_004024625.1 Mellivora capensis
TGAAGAACGTGTTTGACAATATCTTCTAGACTTCTTTCTTTCTCTTCCCCTTCAGGTATTCCAATAATTCTAGCGTTAGAACGTTTCATGGCATCATTTATTTCCCTGATTCTGTTTTCGAGTTTTCTAAGCTGTTTCTTCCAGGCTTCCTCCTGATCCTTTCTCTCTATCTGTTTGTCCTCCAGATCACTAATTCTATCTTTTGTCTCAGTTACCCCAACTTTTAGAGAATTTCGATTAGATTGGAACTCATTAAGAGCCTTGTGAACATCATCCCTGGTGGCTTTCAGTTCTGCCCTAAAATTGTGAATGTCCCTGGTGGCTCTCAGTTCTGCCCTAATCAATTCCATTTGGTCGTCCATGGTTTTCTCCAACCTCGCTATTGCCTGGATAATTGTTAGCCTGAATTCCCTTTCCGACATAATGTCTATGTCGGTAGCCATTAGCTCTGTTGCAGAGGGCCCATCCTCTGAATTTTTCCTCTGTTGGGCATTCATCCTCCTAGTCATTTTGGTGAGAGTTGGCTGAATGGTTGTAACTGGATGTATCGACCTTGGTGCAGTGAAGTGCACCTTGGAATGCTTCTGAGCAATCAAGAGTCCCCACCCAAATGAAAGAAAAAAAAGAAAGCGAGAATGCCGAAAACTAGAGAAAGAGAGAGAGAGAGAGGAAAAAGAAAGAAGGATAAAAGAGAAGGCTCAGCCCAAATGGGCCCCAAGGTAAGGTTTGTGAAGTATACAAACAAATACAGACAAATAAAAAAGATAAAAGTATATGACAAGAGAAGAAAAAAATATGTACATATTATGTAGAAGCAAAACAAAGAAACAAACAGACAAACAAACAAAAAAAAGAACCTTGTCAAAAAGAACCCTAAGTATAAGATTTATAGACTACCAGGACAAACACAAGTATACAAAAATACTGGTAGGAGCAAAAGATGGGAGAGTGGTTGTAAATTCTCAGTGTGGGCGAGGAAGGTTATTTTGCTTCTTCCTGGATGTATCTTGATAGATTTTTTAAGGGATACAACTTTCCTAAGATATCAGGTGATTAAAAATTGGTTTACCTATAGGGGTAGAATTGATTGGGGAAAGGGGATTACCTTGAATTTTAACTCTATATGAGTATTAGCAAATAAAAGTAAAGAAAAGAATGATCTAAACTACAGTGAAATTTAAAAAAATATATATATTAAAAATAGAAAAGCAAAAGAAAAACATGTGTATATGCATCCAAAAATTCAGGTTAGAAGGTTATTATGGAATTTGATGTACTGGAAGTCTCACTGTGATGGTGAATAGGCTAAAAAAATCTATATAACAAAATAAAAAAGATTAAAAAAAATTAAAAATGAACCAGAATAGTGGGAACGAATTAAGAATTAAATGTATCTATGAAGTAGTAGTGATTGTTGTCTTCTTGGCTGGTTGGCTTTCTGGGGGAGGGGCCTGCTGCGTGGGTTTTCAGGCGGTGTTTCCTGAGTTAAGTCCTCCCGCCCCCCTCCAGGGGGTGGGCTCTGAGGAAACCGGGCCTTTAGGCTTTTGTTCTCTGGAGGTTTTTATGTCTTTTCATTTGTTTTCTCTCCCCTTGGCAGCTCTGGATGGTTCTTGGAGGTTTAGAGGAAAGCAAACTGCACCCAGACCTCCCTCCCAGAGAGAAGCCCTAGTCCGTTCCCCTCTGGGTTCTGCAGAGCAGGTTCCCAGCCTCGATCTCTGGGGACACCTGTGCGTCCTCCTTGTACTCAAAACCACAAGCGGCAGCTGTCTTGGCAGCTCCAGACCGCCAGAGAGGTTCCAAGCAGGAAAGGCACACAGAGATTTTCCCGCTGGCCCGAGGTGAGAGGGATCAGACTTTCTGGGTCCTAGAGAGCCCCCGCTGGTGCCCACGCACCTCTCTCAGGGGAAGGAGTGGAGCGCGTCTCAGGCTCTGCTAGCGCAGCGCGACACACACGTGGGGACTGCAAAAGTCTGTTTCTGCTCCGGGAGGGTCCCAGCCCCTGCCACACGCCAAGCTCCCTTAGGAGGTCTCCTCGCAGTTCATCGACCAGGACCTGGTTTCTCCGCTGCACTCTCTCTGGCTCAGCGCCAGGGGTGTCTGCCCTCCATGGGGGACTTAAGCCCCTGTCCCTAACAGTTCCAATTCCCACAATTTCACCCTGCGATCTTTTCTCTTTTTGAGTGCTTTTTATCAGTCTTCAAGTTAATGCTGGTCCCCAGTCTTAGGGAACTCTCGTATTGGGGTTTTACTTCCCAATGGGTCTCCTCTGGTGGCTCCCTCCCCCTTTTGTTTATCTTCTGATACCAGTCTGGTGTTCCCACTCCGCTTTACCTGCCCACTGGCGTCTTCTGCCCCCGTAGAAATCCTGATGTCCCACTGGAGTCTTCTGCCCCCGTAGAGATCCTGACGAGTAGAATTTTGATCTCAGGCTGATTTCATGAGTGATTGGAGTTCCTTGGCAGGTAATCAGCTCACTTTAGGGGACAGGTTGAACCAGAGCCTCCTCATAGTTCCCCACCATCTTGTCTCCCCCGATAATGAACATGTTTTCATGTGTCTGATATCCATTTGAATATCTTCATTGGAGAAGTGTCCGTTCATGTTTTCTGCCCATTTTTTGACATGATTATCTCTTTTGTGTGTTTTGAGTTTGAGAAGTTCTTTATAGATGCCAGATATCAGCCTTTTGGCTGTCCTGTCATTTGCAAATATCTTCTCCCAATCCAGGTTGCCTCTTTGTTTTGTTGACCATTTCCTTTGCTGTGCAGAAGCTTTTGATCTTGATGAAGTCCCAAAAGTTCCTTTTTGCTTTTGTTTCCTTTGCCTTTGGAGACATATCTTGAAAGAAGTTGCTGTGGCTGATATCAAAGAGGTTACTGCCTATGTTCTTCTCTAGGATTTTGATGGATTCCTGCCTCACGTTGAGGTTTTTTATCCATTTTGAGTTCATCTTTGTGTATCGTGTAAGAGAATGGTCGACTTTCATTTTTCTACACATAGCTGTCGAATTTTCCCAGCACCATTTTTTTGAGAGACTGTCTTTTTTTCCACTGGATATTTTTTCTTGCTTTGCTGAAGATTATTTGAACATAGGGTGGAGGGTCCATATCTGGTGTCTCAACTCTGTTCCCCTGGTATATATGTCTTTTTTTATGCCAGTACCAAGTTGTCTTGGTGATCACAGCTTTGTAGTAAAGCTTGAAATCAGGCAGCATGATGCCCCCAGTTTTCTTTTTCTTTTTCAACATTTCCTTAGCATTTTGGAGTCTGTTCTGATTCCATGAAAATTTTAGCATGCTCGAGCTCTTTGAAAGATACTGGTGGAATTTTGATCGGAATGGCATTGAAAGTATAGATTGCTCTAGGCCGTACAGACATTTTAACAATGTTTATTCTTCCGATCCAGGAGCATGGAGTGGCCTTCCATCTTTTTATGTCTTCTTCAATTTCTTACGTGAGTGTTCTGTAGTTCCTCGAGTACAGATCCTTTACCTCTTTAGTTATTTTTATTGCCAGGTATCTTATGGTTCTTGGTGCTATAGTAAATGGAATCGATTCTCTAATTTCCCTTTATGTATTTTCATTGTTAGTTTATAAGAAAGCCACTGATTTCTGTACATTGACTTTGTACATTCCTGCCATGTTACTGAATTGCTATATGAGTTCTAGTAGTTTGGGGGTGGGGACTTTTGGATTTTCCATTTAAAATATCATGTCATCTGTGAAGAGAGAAAGTTTGACTTCTTAATTGCCAATTTGGATACCTTTTATTTGTCTTTGTTGTCTGATTGCTGATGCTAGGACTTCTAATACTATGTGGAACAAGAGTGGTGAGAGTTGGCATCCTTGTCAAGTTCCTGATCTGATCGGGAAGGCTGTGTGCTTTTTCCCATTGAGGATGATATTTGCTGTGGGCCTTTCCTAGATAGATTTTATGAAGTTCAGGAATGTTCCCTCTATCCCTATATAAGCGTTTTAATCAGGAACGGATGCTGGATTATGTCAAAAGCTTTTTCTGCATCAATTGAGAGGACCATGAGTTTCTTCTCTCTTCTATTATTGATTTGTGCTATCATATTTATTGATTTGCATATATTGAACCAACCTTGTAACCCAGGGAGGAATCCCACATGCTCAAGGTGGATAATCTTTTTATTTTTATTTTTTTTAAAGATTTTATTTATTTATTTGACAGAAAGAGATTACAAATAGGCAAGAGAGGCAGGCAGGGAGAGAGAGGAGGAAGCAGGCTCTCCGAGGAGCAGAGAGCCTGATGTGGGGCTTGATCCCAGGACCCTGGGATCATGACCTGAGCTGAAAGCAGAGGCTTTAACTCACTGAGCCACCCAGGCGCCCCTGGATAATCTTTTCAATGTGCTGTCAGATCCTGTTTGCAAGGATCTTGTTGAGAATCTTAGCATCCATATTCATCAGTGATATTGGTCTGAAATTCTCCTTTTTGGTGTGGTCTTTGCCTGATTTGGGGACCAGGGTAATGTTGGCTTCATAAAAAGAGTCTGGAAATTTTCCTTCTGCTTTGATTTTTTGAAACAGCTTCAAGAGAATAGATGTTATTTCTTCTTTTAAAGTTTGGTAGAATTCCCCAGGGAATCTGTTAGGTCCTGGGCTCTTGTTTTTTGGGAGGTTTTTGTTCACTGCTTCAATGTCAATACTAGATATCAGACTATTCAGGTTGTCAATTCCTTGCTGGTTCAATTTTGGGAGTTTATATTTTTCCAGGAATGCATCCATTTCATCTAGGTTGCTTAACGTATTGGCATATAATTGTTGATAATAACTTCTGATGATTGTTTCTACTTCCTTGGTGTTAGATGTGATATATCCCTTTTAATTCATAATTTTATTAATTTGAGCTTTAACTCTTGTCATTTGGATTAGTGTGGCCAATGGTTTATTGATCTTATTGATTCTTTCAGAAAACCAGCTTCTAGTTTCATTGATACGTTCTACTGTATCTCTAGTTTCTACCTCATTGATCTCTGCTCTAATTTTGATTATTTCCCTTCTTATGTGTAGAGTTGGTTTGATTTGTTTTTGATTTTCCAGTTCTTTAAGGTGTAGAGACAGCTGTTGTATTCTGGATTTTTCAATTTTTTTGAGGGAGGCTTGGATGGCTATATATTTCCCCCTTAGCACCACCTTTGCTGTATCCCATTGGTTTTGGAATGAAGTGTCTTCATTATTGTTGGTTTCCATGAATTGTTTAAGTTCTTCTTTGATCTCCTGCTTGATTCAAGCATTCTTAAGCAAGGTGGTTTTTAGTTTCCAGGTCTTTGAGTTCCTTCCAAACTTTTCCTTGTGGTTGAGCTCCAGTTTCAAAGCATTGTGATCTGAGAATATGCAGGGAATAATCTCAGTCTTTTGGTATCAGTTGAGTCCTGATTTGTGACCCAGGTTGTGGTCTATTCTGGAGAAGGTTCCATGTGCACTTGAGAAGAATGCGTATTCTGTTATTTTAGGGTGGAATGTTCTGTATATATCTATGATGTTCATCTGGTCCAATGTGTCATTCAATGGTTTTGTTTCTTTACTGATTTTCTCCATGGATGATCTGTCTATTACTGAGAGAGGCATGTTAAGATCTCTTACTATCAATGTATTCATATCAATATGGCTCTATTTTTGATTAATAGTTTTCTTATGTAATTGGCTGTGCCCATATTGGGGGCATAGATATTTACAATTGTTAGATCATCTTGGTGGATAGTCCCTTTACAAAAGATGTAGTGTCCTTCTGTATCTCTGACTACAGTCTTTAGTTTAAAATCTAATTTATCTGATATGAGAATCACTACCCCGGCCTTCTTTTGAGGCCCATTGGCATGAAAGGTGCTTCTCCATCCCTTTGCTTTCAGTCTGGGTGTATCCTTAGGTTGGAAATGGGTCTCTTTTAGACAACATATGGATGGGTCTGTCATTTTATCCAATCTGAAACCCTTTGTCATTTTATGGGCACATTTAGGCCATTCACATTGAGAGTAATTAGTGAGAGATACGTTTTTATTGACATCGTGTTACCTTTGAAGTCTTTCTTTCTGTAGATTGTCTCTATATTTCTGTTCAACGATATTCTTCAGATTTATCCTTTTTTATAGAACCCCCTCTTCAATATTTCCTTCAGTGTCAGCTTGGTGGTCGCATACTCTTTTAAGCCTTGCCGGTCTTGGAAACTCTTTATCTCTCCATCCATTTTGAATATCATTCTTCTGGATAAAGTATTCTTGGCTGCATGTTCTTCTTATTTAGTGCCCTGAATATATCTTGCCAGCCCTTTCTGGCTTGCCCGATTTCTGTGGACAGGTCTGACCTTATTCTGATGGGCTTTCCTCTGTACGTAAGTAGCTTCTTTTTTTCTTTGCTGTCTTCAAGAGAGTTTCTCTAGAATTATAATTCCTCATTCTTTCTATCAGATGTCTTGAGGACTTTCGAGAATCTACAATCTTGGCGGGGGGACCGTTCTGCCTTTAGTACATGAATGCTGGTTTCATTTGCAATATTGGGAAAATTTTCATGGATAACTTGTTCTACTATGTCTTCCAGACGTTCTTCTTTCTCCTCCCCTTCAGGGATTCCAATAATTATGACATTGCAACGTTCCTTGGCATCATTTATTTCCCTGATTCTGTTTTCATGGCTTCTAAGCTGTTTGTTCCAGGCTTCCTCCTGATCCTTTCTCTCTATCTGTTTGTTCTCCAGATCACTAATTCTATCTTCTGTCTCAGTTACCCTAGCTTTTCGAGAATTTAGATTAGAGTGGAACTCATTGAAAGCCTTGTGAACATCATCCCTAGTGGCTTTAAGTTCTGCCCTAATCAATTCTGTTTGGTCATCCATGGCTTTCTCCAACCTAGCTATTGTCTGGATAATTGTTAGCCTGAATTCCCTTTCCAACATATTGCCTATGTCGGTAGCCATTGACTCTGTTGCAGAAGGCCCATCCTCTGAATTTTTCTCCTGTTGGGCATTCCTCCTCCTAGTCATTTTGGTGAGAGATGGCTGAACGGATGTAGCTGGGTGTATCGATCGTGGTGTAGTCAAGGTGCACCCTGGAATACTTCTGAGCAATCAAGGGTCCCCACCCAAATGAAAGGGAAAAAGAAAGAGAGAAAAAAGAAAATGAGAGAGATAGAGAGAGAGAGGGAAAAAAGGGAAGATAAAAGAGAAGGCTCAGCCCAAATGGACCCCAAGGTAAGATTTATGAAGTATACAAACAAAAACAGACAAACAAAAAGACTGATAATATGCAAAAAAAATAATAAAATAAATAAAAAAAAGGAACGTCGTGAAAAAGAACCTCAAGCACAAGATTTATATACTATAAGGACATACACAAATACACAAAAACAGTGGCGGGAGAAAAAGATATATTATAATATTCTCATATATATTATATATTCTCAGTGTGGGCGAGGAATATTATTTTGACTCTTCTGGATGTATCTTGATATCTTTGTTAAATGACTCAACTTTCCTAACATAAAGGGGGATCAAAAATTGGCTTACCTATAGGGGTAGCATTGACTGGGGAAAGGGGATTACCTTGAAGTTTAACTCTATATGAATATTAAAAAATAAAAATAAAAAAAAGAATGAACTGAACTGAACTAAAATAAATTTTTTAAACATAGAAAAGCAAAAGAAAAACACGGGTATATGTATCAAAAAGTTCAAGTTAATAGGTTATTATGGAATTTCATGTACTGAATATCTCACTGTGATGGTAAAAAGGCTAAGAATTATCTATATAAAAAATAAAAAATAAATAAAAAATGAACCATAATAGTGGGAATGAATTAAAAATTAAAGTGGTATCTATGAAGTAGTGGTGGTTGTTCACTTGTCTTTTTTTTTTCCCGGTTGGCTTTCTGGGGGAGGGGGCTGCTGCGTAGGTTTGATGGAGTGTTTCCTGAGTTATGTTCACCCGCACCCCTTGAGGGGGTGGGCTCTGAGGAAACTGTTTTTTCAGGCTTTTGTTCTCTGGAGGTTTTGTTTGTTCATTTGTTTTCTCTCCTCTTGGTGGCTCTTGATGGTTTTTGGAGGTTTAGAGGAAAACAAACTGCACCCAGTCTTCCCTCTCAGAGAGAAACCTCAGTCTGTTCCCCTCTGGGTGCTCCAGAGCACATAAGTTCCCCCTTGTCCACTGGCAGATCATGCGCCCAGTCACAGGCCCTGGGGACACAAGAACTCTTGTTTGAACCCAAAACCACAACAGCGGTGGTTCTCTGGGCAGCTCCAGACTGCCAGAGAAGTTCAAATCAGCGAACACACACTGAGATTTTCCCACTGGGTGGGCAGGGAGTACTCAGCCTTTCCGGAACCGAGAGCTCCTGGCTGCCGCCTGCATGCACCTCTTTCAGGGGGTGTGTGTGGCGCGACCCACGCTTTGATAGCACGGTGTGGCACATGCGTGCAAACTTCAAAAAGGCTGTGTTTCTGCCGGCTGGCGAGGCTCCCAGCCCATCACAGGAGCCACACTCCACGTGCCCTCAGGCGCTCTCACTCGCATTCAGGGACCAAGACCTGGTTTCTTCCCCCACTCTCTCTGGCTCAGCGCCAGGGGTAGCTGTCCTTGGTCTGGGGACTTAATCCCTGTCCCTAACCACCCTGATTCCCACAATCACCCCCCCCCCATGATCCTTTGCTCTTTTTGAGTGCTTTCAACTAGACTCCAAGTTAATGCTGGTCCCCAGTCGTAGGGCTCTCTCATATTGGGGTATTACTTTCCAATGTGTAGCTTCTGGTGGCTCCCTCCCCCTTTTGTTTATCTTCCGATACCAGTCGAATGTTCCCACTCCGTTTACCTGCCCACTGGCATCTTCTGCCCCCGTAGAGGTCCAGAAGTGTATAATTCTAATCTGAGGCTGATTTCATGGGTGATCAGAGTTCCTTGGTAGGTAATAATCTCACTGTAGGGTATAGGTTGAAACGGCGCCTCCTCTTAGTTCCCCGCCATCTTGTCCACCGATCCTGTGATTTATGATAACATATCCCTATCCTGAGATGGGAATACAGAGACATTTTCTGAAGTGAGACAGCTCAGGGATATCGGGGCATATAGGATGTTTAGTACAGCAATGGGAGTCGGGGACAGAAGCAAATCCCATCAAAGTCTTGCATCAGTGAAGTGCTCAATGTCTGTGATAAATGACTGGCCTTCTGAAATGTGTTGCAGCACAATAAGGTCCATTCTCCTGACCCTGGAGGGTCCGCAGGGATGTGTTCCCTCAAAACCAAAAGGCAGAGCAAGAGTCATAGTACCATGTGCCCCTGTTCCTTTGGGTAAAGTCTCCCAACTCACCATGATCATCTGCAAGACTTGCAGAACTTGGGAAAGGACTGTCAAGACAATGGGAAGACCTGGCAACACAACTTCGGAAAATGCATAACACAGGGCAAAAGGATTCTCGATGAATGGGATGACACAACATTTAGCGTCTCTTTTCTGATATCCCTACAACTATGTGGACAGTGACACTGCATTTGCTCAAGACAGGGACAGAGCCATGGAGGCAATTCTGGGGAGGTGATGGGGATGAAGAATGATGTGGGTTCAGGACTTTAGGATGGAGCTCAGGGCAGTACTAGGCTGGCTCTGGGACTTGGGACACTTTTTTTCTGCTTTGGGACCCTGAAGGTTGGTACTCCTCAGCACCGGCAATCATCCTAAGCCAGTGCTGGACTCTGTTGGCAGTGTGGGGCACCTTTTTGTCCTTCAAGGTTGTAGAGCAGAGGTTCTCATCATTCAGCTCCTTCCCAATCTCCTGTGTAGAGCTCTATAAAGACAGTGCCCAGATGCCAGGCAGGAGGTCTCAGTGCCCTTTCTGGCTCCCTTTGCTGGTCCTCAGACACAGGGCACTCCCTTCCAGATGCACCGCTCCCCAGTATTCACACATCTCCACGAAGGAGAGAAACGTGACACAATTTCAGGGTCTTGGGTGTGCTCTGGCACAAGTAAGAAACACCTGACAATCGTCTTTCCACCCAGCCCACCATGACATTGGGGTGAGCATAAAGGGATCCAGGGTATCCACTCTCCTGCAACCTCCTCCACCACTGACAGAAAAATCCACATATCCCCTTTTGCCCTAAAATCAAGAGGAGGGGATGGGGCTGCCCTGGAATGGCTCAGAGGGATATCTTGGCCTGGCCTAGACTCCTTTGAATTACCTTATGGAAACTCCTGCCAAATGCCCCGAGGCACTGGGGGTGAAGTTTGGGCCAATATCTGCAGCAAGAGAAAAAGAGATTCCCCTGGGCTTTCTGGAATCCAGAGACCCAGGAAGTAGGCACAGAACAAGAGAAATCTTTCCGTATCAGATGTCTTGAGCCAAGTATCTGGTACTGGACTACACTAGAATGTGGGTTGCTGGTTGCGGGCTTCCAAATTCTGTTGGGGTCTGTGATCAAGGAAGTGACTTCACTGCCTGAGATCACCTACCCATATCCATCCTGGATATTATCACCTACACAGACAGTGCTCAGGGCTGCCATCTACTCATACCCTTTCTGCATGCTAGACCACATCTATACACAGGGACACCAACACAACCCTCTCCACAGACCGCCAAGGAAGGGCTGAGTGCATCCAGGGTCCCACATGGATTCAGACACATCTCTCTACTCTTACCTTGACCCTGGATATGCCATTATACCTGTCAGGGCTGATCTGCGTCTTGTCTGTTCAATACCGGTGATTCTAGCATGGGCTACCTCCAGATTTCCATAGGCATATGTAGAATAATATGTGTGTTATTGGAGGAGAGGTGTCACAGGTAGGAAATACCTCCAAGCACCTTTTCCTTCTCTACTCTCTTTCTCTGAGCCTGCTACTCGT
This sequence comes from Mellivora capensis, assembly GCA_004024625.1. NCBI lineage: Eukaryota > Metazoa > Chordata > Mammalia > Carnivora > Mustelidae > Mellivora > Mellivora capensis. The sequence goes on from PISX010029510.1 coordinate 10,856, forward strand.
GAGATCACACCGTACAATCTCTAATGGTGTGTGTGTGTGTGTGTGTGTGTGTGTGTGTACAGTGACTCTTCTGGGCACACATCTGTTCATCAGTGATCACATTCTGGAATACCAGATGATGATAGCCACTCTACAGAGGGGTGGGCCATTATTTCTAAAGACCTTAGGCTTTCTAATTTTCAAAGCAATCACTAAAGAAGGGATTGGAGCCTTGGGGCTTCATGGTCAGAATCCACCCTTACCAGTAGAGACTGCATATCTGGTGCTGAGACCTATTACCTCCTTTCCAATGGGCATAATGTGGATAGGGGTCCACTCAGTGGGTTGCCATGACCTGGACTCCCCCTCAGACAAGAACTTCCTGGAAGGCCTCCTGCCTGTGACATTAATGCTCACTCTCACCCTGAAACCATCTCCATATCCGTAGCACCTGCCTTCAACACAACTTTACTCCAGAGCCTTCCAATGAATTGCTAGGTGCATCCAGGGCCCAAACGTTGAGGACACTCACAAATAGCTGGGTTCATACATGGTTCAGCCTTCTTACAAGTCTGTCATTCTGGGCAAGGCACTGACCTTACAGGGGGTCTTAACCATCTCCTCCTAGTGGTTCCCTGAAATCTCATGTATTCTTTAAAAACTTTGTGTAACCCTGTCCCTTGGAGTGTGGTCTGGTCTTAGCGATACCTTCCATTTCAGAGAACATGGTCCCATGACCCAAAAGCCCCGTCTGAGATTTACTTCTAAAAACTCATTGCCCATCTCTGTGCTGCCTCTGATCCATGTTCTTTCTCAGATCCTGACCCTGGAATTCAAGCCCCTATGTTGAACTTTAAAACACACATGGGCAGGTGACATAGCAAAGAGGGCCAACAACAGAGAGAAGAACTGAGGCCTTTTGAGATGGACAGAATCCTGACAACACCCGAAGTGAGCTCAGGTTATCATTGAAGCAGGTCCTGCTTTGGTGTTGTCAACAGCCCCAAAGTACTGAGGGGCTCTGGCAATAGCCCCTAGCTGAGCACTGCTAGATTGCTGAACTTAAAGTCTCCTCTGAGACTGTGAGACAGTGTTTGCTGGTTAAGCCCCTGAGTGTGGGGTAATGTGGTCAAGCAGCACTAGAAGCAGGGTTCTGGTACTGTCTGTCTGCCCTGGGCCATGGTCCTGCTCCCTTACCTTTGCTCCCCCCTTCAGCATCCTCCTTTCTAGCACCCTGGCCTCCTTTCTAACCCCCATTCTGGGAACATCGTGTTTTGCTTCCAATCCTCTGCACCATGGTACCCTCTTCCAGGCTAAATACAATGGTATTTGTGCAAGGCTGCCTTCTTCTTTTCCTTCCACAGGAATTCTCAATGTCATCTCAGCATAGCCTTGTTGGATCCTTCCTCTGGTGGAGTTCATGACCCACTATACTCCCTTACTCTTGTCTCATGGAGCAAATACTCCTTTCATTCATCTTTTCAGTCATGTTTGTCCATATGCCCCTCTAAACCCTGAGCTCCAAGATGGAGAAACTGCTCACCTGATAATAACTGGCACCACCTGAGGCTCAGGGCCCAGTGGCTGAAGGGACAGGAGAGAGGATCCAGAACACCACCAACCAGCTCGGTTGTCCAAGCCCAATTATTTTAGGTCATGTGCAAAATCCTGTTTTCTTTTGTTTCCTACATCAACTCTTCGTTCCATGTGAGGCTCAAACTCATGACCCTGCGATCAAGTACCTCATGCCCTACTGACTGAGGAAGCCAACTGCTTCTTTGTTCATTTTCTCTAGGTTCTAGGCTGATAACTATCGACGTTTGCTTGCTGATTTCAACATGTTCTAGTTATAATCCTTTATGCTGAATTATCAATTTGCTGGCCAAATTATGCTGGCATGCTGCCATATATTTATTCACATGACAATGCTGAGTGGGTCTTCAGATTGGAGACTGAGCTCCTTTGGTCTTCCAGGAGCCCAGAGTCCCTCTACCATGGGCTTTGTCACTCCCTTGATTGTCAAGCACTTCTGATGCCATCAGTACAAGGGGAATGTCCCTGAATTAAAGTGTTCAAGTGGTGAAACTTGTTGGAATCAGACACAAAGAAAGAGATTTGTGGCACCGATGTACTTATCACTTGAATGATGAGAGACAAATAATTCGATATGACTCAGTTATTCAACGATGGGACTTTGAGTGCTGTCAACTGAGAATGCCCAAGAGGACAGCAGCAACTGTGCCTGTCCACTGTGGGGACATCAGGTAGCAGAAGAGCCCAGACCAAAAACTCTCACTATCTTCCACCCACAGCGTAACACACACACACACACACACACACACACACACACACACACTCATACACAATTCAGAGGGAAATCCATTGGAATTGGGACAAAATCCCTTACTGGCAATTATTTCTTGGAGAAGGAATTTGTCTTCTTCATGTCACATCTAAGTCATTATTTTACTACATAATCACCTTCTGGCTTAAGACTAAAGAACTATTTATTCTATTACCTGACTTGTTAGCAATAAAATGGGAAGATTTAAGATGTGATTTTAATATTTTTCATAAATTGCCCAATAGAATAATTTAATCATGGCCTATGCAGGATAAGAAAGAATATAAAGGTGTCTCATGGACCCAGATTTTCCCCTCGTTTCTGCCATTCAAGATATCCTTATGAAAGTGAACACAAACCCAGATAATGAGAGTAGCTTATTATGGGGCTTCACATGATGATTGTTCTTTCAGGAACATTGGTTTGTAATAAAATATTACTTTTATACAAAAATGAATAAATTATATATTTTTATTATATTCTGTAGCCAGATAGAGAAAGCCATATTGTAGGATTCAAGTCACATGAAAATCCCAGTTGAGGTATAATACCAGAGACAGAGCGAAGAGCAGTGGTTCCAAGGACTGGGGAGTGGTAATGAGCAGTGAGTGATAAGTAACCCAGGTTTCTCTGTGATGGAAGTGTTCCACAAGTAATTAGTTGTGCAACACACTTAAAGTACTTAAAGGCACCTCAAGATACCATTGAAAAGGATCAGAGTAAACTTTTAAGTAAACTCTAATAATACTTTATTTAATGAGCAAATTCTATTAAGCCATTTTAGAAGTGTATACAAAACATTTTTACAAAAAAAAAATTTTTACAAAAAAAAAACATTTTTACAAAAAAAATTACAAAAAGGGCAAGGAACCTCGTCCTTGGGGTTCCAGCCAGCATGAGCTGCTGCTTGGCAGCTGAGTCTGGTTATTCCACTGAGAGAGGTGCTGGCTCGAGCCCCAAAAATGAACCAAAAAGGAGCACGGGGAGAACCCTGCTGGACATTCAGATCAGGTAAAGGGGCTGATAGTTCTTCCATCTCAGTAAAGTGAATTAGAGCCCTGACTATCACCTGCACTGGCCCCAACAGGGAAGCTGGTACCACTGTATTTCCTGAGAGGTGAACTCCAGCACCAGGGATGTTGTGGGCGAACCATGTGTCCAAAATACAGCCGGCACCACAGTGCGAGCTGGGGCGAGTTCCTGAGGTGGTTCAGGATCTTTCTCTGGGCCTAGTGCTGTAGCTCCTTGAAAAGAAAATATCATCAGCATGATTGACTTCCCATGTCCCTTCAAAATAAGGGAAATTTTGCCCAACACTGAATATTTTCTATGTCCAAGAAACAATCCCTGGGATTTCTTCCTGACTAAAGACCATGGGCACAGGGATCTGAGACTACTAACTCCTCTCGGCTGAAGTGTACTCTAGGCTTGGTCAGTGTGGCCCACCCAGCCCCCTCCACAAGCCCACATCAGTCAGTTCAGCCATTCTTACTCCCAGACTCTGTCTCTGTGGGCTCAAATTATTGCAGGTGTGAGAGCAGAAGCTGGGTATGGTGCTCCAAATCTGAGCCTGGAATATTGAGCTCCACGTGTGCCAGCGGCAAATTCAGGCTGGGAAATTCTGGTGGCTGGACAAAACCTTGGGCTATTGTTCTAGCCATGTGTGCAACATGGAGGAGATGGCCCTGGAAACAGACAGTTGGACAGAGGAGTGAGAGGACTTGCCACCCTCCCACACCAATATACCAGGGAACCCCTGTGGGAACCTGGGTCCCTGGGCTTGCAGCTCCTATCAGAGACCAGTCCTAGTCTTTGTCCACCTGTGATCTGGCAGTCCTGACTGAGACAGGTCTCATCATAGATGACAAGTTGCAAAAAGGCTCTATGAATGTGAGTCCTGATCAATCCTGTGAGCATTTCTGTCCTTCTTAGGGGATATGGACACACTCCTCAGTCTGTGTCCTTGTCCACTTGCTAGAGAATTCAACTGCACGTTCCCAGGGAGGGGTGGTGTCTGCCCTCTTAATTACCCTCGCTGCACATGCCACTGTGCTGTGAATATCCAACCAAGAATGGAACTTAGAGACTCTGTCTCTAGCTAGGCCTTTCCAGAACCCTCCCAGTACCTCAAATATTACCTCTTCTGCCCTTGTCCTGCCTCTTTCACTAGCGGCCACGAGTGGATCTCCTTCCACTGACACTATTCTCCCATCGGGTGAGGAATGTCTGGTCCCTGAGCTCTAATTGGGTCTTCTGAGCACCCTCTGAGCACCCAGTGTCTGGGTTCCAACAGATTGCTAAGTGTGATGGTTCCTACAGCCTCTGTTCTGCATCCCTGGATTCGTGTAGAGTCAGGGCTAGGAGAAGGCTGGGGGGGAAAGACTGTCTTAGGGGCTAAAGCTGTCCTCCAGCCCCCTCTGCTCTGCAAAGGTGCCCACATCTGCGGTACCCCCAGGTCCCTTCCTTTCTCCAGATGGAACTGTCAGACATTCACCCTTAAGGAGGAATCACAGATGTGTGGGGTGAGCGCCCATAAGTCCTCCAACTCACAGTTCCCTGGCTTCCATGGGGGTGAGACAATACCCTCATGCATCATCCAAAGCTCACTCACATATTCTGCTGCTCCTAGACTCTGCCAACCTCATCATAGCTGGAGAATATACACCCATATCTATTTTTTAAAACTTTGTTTTAAAGATTTTATTTACTTAGTTGACAGAGAGAGAGAGAGAGATCACAAGTAGGCCAAGAGACAGGCAGAGAGAGAGGGCGAAGCAGGCTCCCCACCGAGCAGAGAGCCCGATGTGGGGCTTCATGCGGGGCTTGACCCAGGATCCCGAGACCATGACCCGAGCTGAAGGCAGAGGCTTAACCCACTGAGCCACCGAGATGCCACAACACCCATATCTAGTGGAAGCCAGGGGTCATTACATAAAGTGTCCTGTGTATGTTAAATCTCATTTTGTCCAGTGTCACTGTTTGTCCCCTAACTAGTCTGGAGCCCTGGGGTGCTGTCTGTTCTGTGAAGGGTTCACGGTCAGCTCCTAGAGGATCCTCTGTGATGAGTGGGACTTCCTGAATGCTTCCTGAATGAAAGGGCCCCAACCCAGCCTATTACAGATATCTGAGTGGGCCTGGAACCCCTGCTCAACCCTGGGGACACATGCTATGGTTTTGCCCAGGCACAGTCCTCAGATAGAGTCTCATATTTCCTTAAAAAAATAAAATTGCTTTTCAGTGTTCCAAACTCATTGCATATGCACCACACCCATCCTACATGCAATGCGTGCCCTCCATAATACCCACCACCAGGCTCACCCAACGTCCCACCCCCGTCCCTCCAAAACCCTCAGATTGCTTTTCAGAGTCCACAGTCTCTCATGGTTCATCTCCCCCTCCAATTTACCCCAACTCCCTTCTCTCCATCTCCCCATGTCTTCCGTGTTATTCTTTATGTCACACAAATAAGTGAAACCATATGATAATTGACTCTCTCTGCTTGACTTATTTCACTTAGCATAATCTCTTACAGTCCCGTTCATGTTGATACAAAAGTTGGGTATTCATCCTTTCTGATGGAGGCATAATACTCCCTAGTGTATATGGACCATATCTTCCTTTTCCGTTCATCCATTGAAGGGCATCTTGGTTCTTTCTACAGTTTGGCGACTGTGGCCATTCCTGCTATGAACATTGGGGTACATGTGGTAATTCTTTTCACTACATCTGTATCTTTGGAGTAAATACCCAGTAGTGAAGTTGCAGGGTCATAAGGAAACTCTATTTGACATTGTTTTAAATATGACTCATCCCTGAAAATTTTTTGGAACAGTGCCAAGTTGCAAAAATAAAATATATATTTATCTATATTTATATCTATCTACATATAGATAGATAGATAGATAGATAGATAGATAGACAGACATAATTTATTTATTTGGCAGAGTGAGATAACCATAGGGGGAATACAATCAGGAGCAGGAGATGGAGAAGCAAGGTTCCCTTTGAGCAGGGAGCCCAATGTGGGGCTTGATCCTAGGACCCTGGGATCATGACCTGAGCCAAAGCAGACACTTAATGAATGAACCACTCAAATGTCCCTAAAAATATTTTAAAGTGATATTATTCAGGTATGTTTTATGAAGTGAGTGACCTCCCTATGCTCTGAAAGAGGATATTTAAGATTTCATTTTGACTAACATCTGAGAATCGATTAGAATCACTCTGGGTTCTCAGTGTCTTGTCTCCTAGATCCTCTGTGGTAAAAGTGCAATATAGAAAAAAGCTACAATGGAAAGTCTTCTCATAAATATTTTACTACTGTCCTTATAAATACACCCCTTTTCTGTTGAATGAAATCTGAAGTAACTTTCAGTAGAGTAGAAATACAGGAAGTTTATTTCTATAAAGGTGATAAGTGAGGTAGTTTTTATTAATAGGAGAATGTAGGTCATGCTTGTTTTGCAAGGATGTGGGCATCCTTGTCGTGTTCCTGATCTCAATGGGAAGGCTGTGAGCTTCTTTCCATTGAGGTTGATGTTTGCCATGGGTCTTTCATAGATATATTTTATGAAGTTCAGGAATGTTCCCTCTATCCCTATACCTTGAAGCGTTTTAATCAGGAACGGATGCTGTATTTTGTCAAATGCGTTTTCTGCATCAATTGAGGGGACCATGAGTTTCTTCTCTCTTCTCTTATTGATTTGTTCTATCACATTGATTGATTGCAAATGTTGAGCCATCTTTGTAACACAGGGAGGAATCAAACCTGGTCAGGGTGGATAATCTTTTTAATGTGCAGTTGGATCCTGTTTGCTAGGATCTTGTTGATAATCTTAGCATCCATATTCATCAGTGATATTGGTTTGAAATTCTTCTTTTTGGTGTGGTCTTTGCCTCGTTTGGGGATGAGGGTAATGCTGGCTTCATAAAAAGAGTCTGGAAGTTTTCCTTCTGCTTCAATTTTTTTGAAACACCTTCAGGAGAATATGTGTTATTTCTTCTTTGAAAGTTTGGTAGAATTCCCCAGGGAATCCGTCAAATCCTGGGCTCTTGTTTTTTGGGAGGGTTTTGATCACTGCTTCAATCTCCTTACTAGATATTGGTCTATTCAGGTTGTCAATTTCTTCCTTGTTCAATTTTGGGAGTTTTTGTTTTCCAGGAATGCATCCCTTTCATCTAGGTTGTTTATCTTATTTGCATATAACTGTTGATAATAACTTCTGATGATTTTTTCTACTTCCTTGGTATTAGTTGTGATCTCTCCCTTTTCATTCATAATTTTATTAATTTGAGCTTTCTCTCTTTTCTTTTGGATTAGTGTGGCCAATGGTTTATCGATCTTATTGACTCATTCAAAAAAACCAGCTTCTAGTTTCATTGATATGTTCTACTGTATCTCTAGTTTCTACCTCATTGATCTCTAATGCTCTAATCTTGCTCTAATCTAATCTAATGCTCAAATAATCTTGATTATTTCCCTTCTTATGTGTAGAGTTGGTTTGATTTGTTTTTGATTCTCCAGTTCTTTAAGGTGTAGAGACAGCTGTTGTATTCTGGATTTTTTTGAGGGAGGCTTGGATGGCTATATATTTCCCCCTTAGCACCACCTTTGCTGTATCCCATTGGTTTTGGAATGAAGTGTCTTCATTATAGTTGGTTTCCATGAATTGTTTAAGTTCTTCTTTGATCTCCTCGTTGATCCAAGCATTCTTAAGCAAAGTGATCTTTAGTTTCCAGGTGTTTGAGTTCCTTCCAAAATTTCCTTGTGATTGAGCTCCAGTTTCAAAGCATTGTGATCTGAGAATATGCAGGGAATAATCTCAGTCTTTTGGTATCGGTTGAGTCCTGATTTGTTACCTAGTATGTTGTCTATTCTGGAGAAGGTTCCATGTGCACTTGAGAAGAATGAGTATTCTGTTCTTTTAGGGTGGAATGTTCTGTATATATCTATGAGGTCCATCTGGTCCAATGTTTCATTCAGTGCTTTTGTTTCTTTATTTATTTTCTGCTTGAATGATCTATTACTGAGAAAGGCACATTGAGATCTCCTACTCTAAATGTATGCATATTGATATGACTCTTTTTCTTGATTAATAGTTTTCTTATGTAATTGGCTGCTCCCATATTGGAGGCATAAATATTAACAATTGTTAGATCATCTTGGTGGATAGTCCCTTTAAGAATGATGTAGTGTCCTTCTGTATCTCTGACTACAGTATTTAGTTTCAAATCTAATTTATCTGATATGAGAATCACTACCCCGACCTTCTTTTGAGGCCCATTGGCATTTAAGTTGCTTCTCCATCACTTCACTTTCAGTCTGGGTGTATTCTTAGGTTCAAATGGGACTCTTGTAGACAGCATATGGATGGATCCTGTCGTTTTATCCAACCTGCAACCGTGTGTCGTTTTATGGGCTCATTTAGGCCATTCACATTGAGAGTGATTATTGATAAATACGTTTTTATTGACATCGTGTTACCTTTGAAGTCTTTCTTTCTGTAGATTGTCTCTGTATTTCCGTCCAATGATATTCTTGGGATTTTTCCTCTTATATAGAACCCCCCTTAATATTTCCTGTAGTATCGGCTTGGTGGTCGCATACTCTTATAAGCCTTGTGGTTCTTGGAATCTCTTTATCTCTCCATCCATTTTGAATGTCAGTCTTGCTGGATAAAGTATTCTTGGCTGCATGTTCTTCTCATTGAGTGCCCTGAATATACCTTGCCAGCCCTTTCTGGCTTGACGGGTTGCTGTCGGGACAGGTCTGACGTTATGCTGATG
>PISX010029511.1:0-19955 GCA_004024625.1 Mellivora capensis
GCATGCCTATAACTGCAAAAAACAAAATGGTAGAAGTAGCACTTAATTGGAAGTAAGGAAAGCTACTTTCTAGTACTGGATTATTTAAAAATTTCCATCTGATCTCGCACAAGTCGCCTCAGTTTCCTCATTAATTTAATGAAGGGGTTGGAAGATTTTATCTCTCGGACTCCTAACAGGTCAGAGATCCTACAAGTTGATGATGGGTGAACCCCCCTGTGCTGTCCCTTTTCCACGTGGAATTCGGAAGTGAAAATGATAGGACTCCTTCATTTTTAATTGCTCCAAAGAGTATTTGTAAAATCTTGAGTAAATTTTTCAAGTTCTTAGAATCTTGAGATTTGGAAAATATTGTCATTCTGGGTAAGGATCTTAAAGGCAGTACATACATAGCACTTAAACCTTCAGCACAGTGGAGTCCTGTGAGAGACAGAGTTTGAGGAAGAGTGGATGAGAGCATATCTTCTCAGTGTGCTTGATTATTTGTCTTTAGTGAAGTCATATTGCCCTTCTCATTCAAATCCAATTTTCTTCTGGAACCACTCAAAAGTATTATTTTATTTCTGAATCACTGAATGTGTCAAGTTGTTAATTTACTTTTATTCATCCCCACATAATGGAGAAATAAAGCAAATATGCAATTTTTACAGGATTTTCGTAAAGGCCAACAGAGACTTGTAAAGTTTCTGTGAACTTTTTTTCCTACTCAAAATGCTGAAATTGTGAGGGAGTGGATTTCTCAGCACCTATGATTAATGTTTTGATGAATATGAGAGCATGATTTATTTAGAAAGCACATTGGAATTATATGACTACCATATATAGAATTGTATAATAATACATTTCTTAGTGTACACATACTATTAATGTCATTATTAACATATTTACATGCTTTTAATAGCATAGACATGGATCTATCAAATTCATACAGTTCTTTTCACCATGAATTTCTTTAAGTTAAGTATATAGAAAGTAGCACATTACGTTAACCAAATCGACCCAGAATAAAGTACTAAAGAAAAACATTTCAGAATCATCTTGTTTGTTTTGTTTGGCTAAAGATTTATCTCATTTATTTTTTTTAAAAAACAAATGAGCTACTAATATATCAGAAAACTTTACATAAACATCTAAACTTGTGGCTTTCATTAAAACTTTAAATTATCTAGGATCCCTGGGACCACACTGAGGTATGAAAAATGGTAAGGAGCTGAGGAATGCTGCTCTCTTAGTTGGAATTTCACGTTTCTACACTGACACTAAAACAGTGCAATTTCTCCTTAAACATGGCCCATAGCTCTCATTTTCAGTTCCTGTCTGGTTCTAGCAGGCACGGTATTTCAACCATTAAACATCATGTCACTTATCTCTTATTGGAGGTTTTATATGTATTGAATTAGTAAAATAAGCTATTGGATAAGTTAATTAGTAATTTATAGCAATTCCAACATCACGTAATTGATGTGATATGATGTGGGGTCTGAGAGCAAATGGTCAAGAAAGAATTCTTGGGACATTCTTGGTCCAAAAAATGTGGTTTTATGAAAGCACTGGGTGGGGAGAGGGCTTGTCCAGGGGCAGAAAGAGCTTCACTGAGGTTGCAAGGAGGGGTTGATTATAGACTTTCAAGTTGTGTGGGGTGGGGTGGGGAATGGAAGAGGGTGAGTAAAGACAAAGGAAGTTTCCAAAGGATTTTCTTATGTTAAAGAAGATTTACTGGTTCGGGAGCTTACCTATTGTCAAACTAAGGTTGTTTTGTTCCTCTGGCCAGGCATTAACATTAAGACATTTGGGAGTTGCTGGTGGAAGGTTCTACTGTGCCCTTCCTCCAGTACTTGTCAATGGGCTGCAGGTTATAAGGAAATTTAATTTTATCTACATTCCCTTCTGCCTTTGTTCTCCATCATAATCCTTCCTTCATTACCTGAATGAGCACAGTGAGAGCCACAATCATAAAATACTCTTTGTGTTTGATTTTTATAGTTTTCTAGCTAATTTTTGTAATTTATGTATGTCAATAATAATTTTATTTTCACTCTTCCAAATGCCTTTGAGATTTGAGTTTCATCATATTTGTATTTCATAACCAATACTCTGCCCCAAGTGGTATTAAGAGATGCATCACAGCGGCTCACACACACAAAATTAATAAATAAATAAAATAAAATAAAAAGTAAAAGAAAGACTTGAGTCTTAAATTATGTTTTAATAACAAAATGTTAATTTCATTAACAGAAATTAGGATAGTGAGAATTCCCTCTACTTACACACTTAATATGGTTCCCAAACAGGAAGTATAATACTCTTGCGGGTGTTTTTGGCCTTTAGTGAACAACCAGGGGAGCCAGATTTCCTGCAGTGCTATGTCCATTAGAACAAAGAATTATCTTCTGTTCAGCAGAACTCATAAATGCCCTAAATATCTTAAGGCAGTGTTTTCCAAACATTACCATGTTTGGAAGAGCTTATTAAATTGCAAGTTCTGACCAGCTCTCAGGTGAGACCTATGCTTCTGATTCTCAGATTCTGTTTGGAGTCACAAGTCCTAGGGGTCATTAACATACATGGAAATCAATTTACAAATTTTTGAGCTAAGAAACTACTTCCGTTCTGTATGTAAATGCAAACCATTTGAGGTAAGGTTCTTCTATACTTGGAATTTTTCAGGAATGCAAATATCTGACATGGAAGCAAAATTGTACTTTGTTCAGACTTTACCAAAGATTGCATCATTTTGGAAAAATTGCATCACCACCAACAGCTGTGTTGCTGCCTACATTTCTAATAAAACACACTGTCTTAGTCTGGATCGTAACTGCCACGAAAATAGCAATTCTTTATACATCTTTCCTTTAGGTGTAATAACTAGTCGTACCTTCAAATTTACATTTCAAAGTTCTCATCATTTTTACAATAAATTTTTATTTTTTGTACTATAATTGTGAAGATAATGACATTTTAAGCTATGTGTACATTATAGTTCTATGACTTTTATTTTGTAATAGGTTATGGGTTGGGTTCTGGTTATGGAAATGGGTTATAAAAAGTATTTTCATGAAAAAAGTGGCACATTGAGTTTCACAAGGCAGAAATCTGTGGACCCTCTCATGCAGGTTTGTTGTGGTTCTGCTTCATTGTGTAAGGTCTTTTTAACTCTTAAAAGATTTGGATTTACAGCATAAGAAACCTATCACTATGGTTTTAAGATCCTATAATGAAGAGCCATTTTATTGTGTATAAGCAGGGTACCCCTTCAAATTCCCAGCCAATTAGTATGAAAATATTTTCCCCTAGCCTCATCAGTAGTAACAGTGTTACCTGGGTATTTTTAGAAATGCAAGAATCACAGACTCCACCCGGATATACTAAGTCCTAATCTACATTTTACCAAGAACTCAGTCTGTATGCCCATTAATATTTGAGAAGCACTGCTCTGCCTTGAATACTGAAGCTCAAGGCACCTCCCTGTCTCCTGGTGACAGCAGCAAGCCTGGACCCTCTGTCCATTTTGCACACCAGAATTTGCAAACCTTACGAAGCTCAGTTTTGTGTCTTCTGCATCGTGGCCTATTATTGTAGCTTATTATTTCCTGAATATGAAAGAGGTCTGTGGCATGAGTTCTCTTCTGTTTTATTTTGAGTATATGGGAGATCATTGTTTCCAATGGAAGGAAGGGAGGAAACCAAGAGTGGGAGTGCTGATGGGGTTGCAGGGTGGGCGATCAGAGTGGGCCTAAAATGTCACCTTAAATGAAGCTATAAGAGACAGAGGTGCACTCCTGCCCCTCCTAGGACTGGCCTCTGCCAGCAGGCCTCCCCTTTCGCATCACTATCACGTCTCCAAACAGCAACAGGGCACAGATTTATAATAGACCCTCAATCATGTTTCCTTTCTCTCCTGCAGGAGATTTTCTGTCACCATCAGTTTTTTTTTTTCTTTTTCCATTTAAATTTTTGAAAAATGGGATTTGAATAAATCTTTTCTTCTCCCATTTCCCTTTTTCAACTTCTTAAAAATTACTACTAGCCCTGTAGCACTATGTCTAAGTAAATCTAACTGCAAGAATCTCTAATCAAAAGGGTCTTTAATTCAACTAACAATTTCTCCCTTATCCTGTACTTGTTCTCCAGAGTAAACCAGTCTTACTTAATACCTAAGACAGAAATTTCTCATCATACTAAATGATGGAAAACCTTAACTAATACCTGATAAACCAAAAAAGCACAAACATCAGTCATTCTAAGATACTTTAAAAGGGGGAAGAAATGAGAAGAGGTTCTCATCATAAACAGTTTAATGTAACTTTCTGGTGGGCTGTCTGTGAAGGCCTAGCCTGGACCATCTTCTAAAGAGGCTATGGAGGAGAATATCAGAGGCAAAGGAATGGGTCCTACCTGCAAAGTTTGAGGGTTTTGACTGAGTTGAGACTGGACCAAAAGTAAGGATTCCTGACTCAATCAAAGACTCTTCCTGGATTTAGGTTTAATGTCCTGTATATAAACATTAATACCAATTGAAATGTCTTGATTATACTCAATAACAACGAGGAATGAGGAAAAACTAACGGACAGGAAAGTATTATTTGTTCCTTTTCCGTTTTCCAAATTTGCATGAGGAAAGATTTCCATCATTTCTAGGTTTGGTTTACATATTGTTTTTGGTTTGTTTTTATTTCTGTTTGTGTTTTACTTCGCCATCCTAAATCTCTCCTATTTAAAACCTTAGAAATAAAGAGGTTTTAGTCTTACTTGTAAGTAATCATTTAACTCAAATTTCACTCAACATGTATATGCACTGACAGTTCGCAGCTGTTAGTGAAACAAGGCTCACACATGCTGCTTGCTGCATTTGCCTTGCAGCTCTGATTACACATCTGGTGGTACAGTGTGCTCAGACTGGGCCAAATGGCACTTCCGGTCATCTAGAATCCTACTATCAAGTAGCTAAAACACAGAGGATTCAATTGCCCTGTGAAAAGTCTTAAAGGAGTTCTGTGAGCATGCATTATGAACAAATATAAAGGGGGAAGTGCGTAGTCTCTTAGAGCTTTAAGTTCCTATTGTTGAAAGTTTGAAGAGGCATTTTACAACTGCAGAGGAAACTTTGGGTGTCTTTTTTCAACATGCCCTTGCATTTTGTATGGCCCCCAAACATTTCTTCGCCCATCTGGACTTGTGCACTCTCAAGCTGACCCCTGTGCCTGCTCGTGACAACCTACTGAAATATTGCCTCCTTTTAAAATCTGCTCTATTTTACTGAATCAGTCCCTGTTTCTGTTTCTGCTAATGTCACCTGTGTCAAGAACACAAAAAGACACGGTGGGAAATCTAGCCATTTCACAGGTCCACAGCCAGGTACCACCTCAATGGAGCAGCACAAGTGCTTTGTCAGGGCAGTAAGATTCTCTCGTTCCTATGCCAGGTTCTTCCCTGTGTGCATTAGCCTGTTTGTCCTTGGAATACCTTTTTTATCCTTTTGTAGACAGGACCCATAATTCAGGAGAGAGCTGGGAATAGAAAACAGTCCTCCCTATTCCCAGCAGAGCATTCTTGCCACTAGGTTATATTGACTCCTTATACACATTAGCTGTTTCACTTGCACATTGAAACAGATCAGTATTTTTGATTGAGTTTGACATTTTGAAATTTAACTACAATAGCTTACCCTATAAACAGGAAGTGACTGTAAAACAGATGTTCTTATTTAGTGAACATGTTACCAAAAGAGCAAAACACTAAATTTGTCCTTGCTGTAATTGTGTCATTTAAACCAAGAGGAACAAGTCAGAGCCCTAAGAGTGAAGAAACCCTGATGGGAAAATTATGCCATCATTCAATGTTATAAGATGTCACCTGAAGAAAGAGTGTGATTTAAGGTTCAACACTGTTCCCGAGTGATATGAATACCAATTTCCAAATTCTGGTATTACAATTACTGCCTGAAAACCTTCTGATATATGTGCAAGTATAGATTTGTGGATGATTTTTAATAAATAAGGGAAAATACTCATCTTTAAAGTCTGGAAACCGATGACTAAGATCTAAAATTTTGTGACAATTAATTTGGTGCATTCATTAATCACAAGCTTTGTCTGTGAAAGTTAAGCAGATGATTTCTGTTTGTTTCTTAAAAAAGACAAATTTAGCATGAAGGCAGTCAATTCTGAAATCAAAAATTTATCAATGTATCATGAATATATGTGTTGGGTGTTTTTTAAGAACTACTGAAAATTGTTTATATGGATTTTAGAAAAAGAAAATGAGTGTTTTCAAGCATTTTCTCTGGAGATAGTACTTATGACTAGCCCATGATGCCTTCCAAGATCGTCTACACTCAACCACCATTCCTCAGAAAAGATGGGCATGGGGACGATATGATAATATATTAATTAACCTGGTCACAACTGATGGGACCCAAGATAAATGACCCAAGTTGGGGCAAGGTATCTGAAATGAGAACATTAACAGATTTCATCAGTTATATATGAGAGGCCAAATAGTATATGTGATTGCTATTTTCTTTTTTTAAGATCAGAAGTAAGGGTGCCTTTTGGAGAAGCCATAATGACACATGACTTACTGTAGCTGAGATCAGATAACACTAATCTGTTGAGAGAGGAAATGAATCAAACACTTAAGTAGATGCTGTCATGAGAATCACTATAGCTCTGATGGAGATAACACAGACTTGGGTCTTGCCTTTCAGGAGTAAGTCTCAGTGTGATATGTCTGTATTGAATTTCCTGTTCCTAAGTGGTGTGGCATCTGCTAATTCCTTCCTTGCCAAACAAAGGTGAAAAATAAAAATTTACCCCATAATTTAAGGCAACTTGACTGGGATAGTATTTGTGGTGTTATGGTTATAATATTCCAAATTTTCTTGAGTCAACCAAATTCAGATATGTAATCTTAAAACTGCATTTCTAAAACTGACTTTGATTTTTACTTTGAACCTGCCGCGTGGCACAGAATTTAATCTAGACATGTAGGGACTATCAGTTGAATAGTCTTTTTAAGATACATAAATCGGGGGACCTTGCTAGCTATTGGTGGAGCATGAGACTCTTGATCTTGGGATTGTGAGTTCAATCCCCACATTGGGCATAAAGATTACTTTAAACAACAGAAAAAGAAAAAAAAAATATATATATATATAAATTAATTATAATCTAGTTCAGAAGCTTCATTTTAGTTATTCCCAGCTATTCTCATCATCCTGGAGAGAATCATGGATTTACCAAGGTATCCTCCATAAGAATCTACTTATGGAATTGGATCTATGCCAGTGGTAAGCATTAGATAGACCAAAGATCCATCATATTTCTGAATAAGAAGTTTCTGGGCTGGCACCAGCCACTGATTTTCTCATCACTTTGGGAAAGAAGATGTCTCATAGTGGCTCATACCAATGATTCATCCTAATTTGATGGGTGCGAACTCTGATTTCCCTGGTGTATTTGGCTACATATTTTATGTACTCTGAAGTACATAACATCATGATATATTTCTCTGATGTGAAACTCCTTGAGTCATGGGATGACAAAACAGATTTCAATTATTACTAGCTTCTGAGTTCAACAGTGAACGTTACGCTTCTTTTCCAGGCACTCAAGAATCATAGGAATCATAAGGAAAGAGATTATCAGGGTCCACATCTAATATCTCGCTGCACCATAACCTACTTCGTCATTCTCACCAGAAATGAAATGGAAGTTTTCTGATGTAGCTCCTCATTAAAATTTATTTTGTCTTAGATAATTCTTAAGATTCAGGGATTTCATTTCATAATATCTTATTATTTACACTTACAGTATCAGAATAGAGTCTTTGCCCCCAAAGAACTTGTTCTTCTATTCTTCTTGTATATCCTGAATTTATTTCTAGAGAAAATGTCAGAAAACCACCAAGTATCAGCTGAGTAATTAAAAATATAAGTAAGAGGCATCATGAAACCAATACTGAGCTGAGTTTAGAACCTGACAAAAGAGTACGTAAGTTCTGACTTTTATAGAAGTGTGCATATAAACAATCCCAATGGTTATTACCACATCTTATCTGTGGTAATAACTAAAGGAGGGGAGTATTTTTTTAATAAAAAAAATGAAAATAAAAGAAAGAGTAAGGATAATGAGAAGAAACTAGACACTCCAGCTGTTGTCATTTATATTGAGATAATCCTTATTAGAATAAAATGTGAACAGGCATTTCCATTATCCTTGGAACTTCTGTTTTCATAAATTTCAATAATAATCATGCCATGACCACAGTGGCTAGTGATAGCCCTTTAGTGAAATAAATCAAAGCAATACATAATCATCTTACTTGGTTTTCTGCCCCTATTCTCAGTAAATAAATTGCCTTAGCATGTCATGTTATTTTTCTCTCTACCTCACTGTTCACCTCCCCACCCTCTACAGACATCCTGTGTTCTAAGATTATTAGAGGAAACTTAAGGCCAATAGTTCAAAGCAAGTAATTTTCATCTGTTAGGAAGGGGAAATGGATGAACTATAAGATGTTTGTTTCGCATGTTTGTCTTCTTTCCTCTGACAGGTTGTTGGTGGTTATATAGCTTAAGGGCAGTAATGGACTTGAGAGAAAAGAAGATACTCTATATTTATAATTCAACTCATTTAAGATATGTGATTTATATATTGCCTGTATCTAAAAACATTAAGGAAATCTGATGGATCTCAGCTAAAATAAACATCAACATTAAAAAAGTTAACCTAAAATGGAAAATCAATAATTTATTGGTATGATTATTAGTCCTTCTCACAAGTATATTTTCATATTCAAGGTTGAATAAGTTGTATCTCTAAAATGTTACAAATCTATCCAATAGAAGAGACAGGTATCCTCTCTCATTGGGTGGTGAGGAAAAACTTATCTGGACCACAAAATAATACAAATGTGTTTTATTAATATTCTAATAATATGATAAAATATGGGATTTTTAAATATTAATTTATAGAAAACATTTTTACCCTCAGTGCCTTCTGACTAAAAATGCTTTGTTAATAACAAGAAGAATTAAATTTGCCATAACATTAATTAAAAATAGTCAAGAGAGTTTGTGGGCAGTGAGGCATGGTTTAATAAACCATACATGGTCACCTTTAAAACATTTAAAAATCATGTTTTAAGAGATAACTCCCTAAGAACATAATTCAAGATTGATCATCATTTTGGGGGGCCATTCTCTTCTTTTAAAAGAAATTATGAAAGCACTGGAACCTACTGAGAAAATTTTAAGAAGATTTTAGTATGTAGGGCCTAATTCCAACAATTTTGAACCAGTGGTGAATTTCTGGTGGGTTTTTTTTTTTTTTTTTTAGGGGCAGAGAAAAGAAACCAAATGACTTCAGGAATAAAATAGCCTGAATCTTTTATCGCTCACATTAAATTCCTTTTAATGAGTCACCCAGGGCTGATATAATTCTTCTATTATTATACACAGATTGGGAAAGAAAATGTTGCAGACTGGAAACTTCAGACAAAATCTTGAATCTGATCAAGGTAAAGTGGATTTACTATCCCAGTCCACTTACATGTTTCAAATCTCTAAAATCCTGCATGAATTACTTCCACATCTTACCTGACCCCCGTTTATTTACTTTGGAAAAAGGAGTGGATAATATGCTAAACTTGTTTCCAATTCCCTTCTGTGGTTTCTTTGCACTTGGTACATTCCCCAGAGGGCCCTGGGAAGGCTGCTGGGAGTCATTTACATATAAATTCTCTCCGTAGAGGCTGTTCTTGGGAAAGAGCAATTTATTGTCTTTATTTCCTTCACAGAATTTTTTTTTCAAACTTCCTTCTTTCTTCCAGCTAGATCATTTTGTAATTCTCCACTTTTTGTTCCATAAATCTTATCAAAGAGCAGCAAGTCCCAAGAATAGTTCCACATTATGGAAGCTGGCTCAGAATTAGAGAGATCTTTCTTGATGCCATAATGTTCATAATCCAAAATCAACTATATTTTTTTTTTCCCAAAGGTGAACTAGAATTCATATGATCCTTGGTGACATTTACCTAGCAGACAAGAAATAGTGCAAGTTTTCTTGTAAGCTTCAGGTTAAATGTACAGCCCCGTGCACACACCAAAAATTTTGAAATGCACAACAACCCAAGACCTGCTCCTGAGGAAACCAACCAATGAATCAACAACCAAAGAGCAACAACAACGGGATACTACCACTTGGGAAAATTTGCATAGATAGATAGATAGAAAGATCCATTGGTCAAGACAAAGATACAAAAATGTATACATAGTCAAGACACAGATACAAAAATGTATGCATATAAACACTTCCCCAACCCTGTTTATGAGGTCAAATGCCCCCCCACACAATTTAAGAAACTTAGGGGTTCATTTTTCCTTTCCGTATGAGTTTTAGAGTCAATGTTATAAAGAAAATCACCATAATCTGTAGTGATAGCAAGGTTGATGTATTTGCCATTCTACAAAGTGTGTCAGCTTCCATGGCCATATTAAAAATAACATGGTCAATAATCTTCAACAAAACAGGGAAGAGTATCCAATGGAAAAAAGACAGTATCTTCCACAAATGGTTTTGGGAAAATTGGACATACAAATCCAGAAGAGTGAAAATGGACCATTTTTTTTTTTACCACACACAAAGTTATACTTAAAATGGATGAAAGACCTAAATGAGACAGGAATCCATCAAAATCCTAGGAGAATACAGGAAACGACCTCTGTGAGCTTGGATACAGCAACTTCCTGCTAGACAAGTCTCCAAAGGCAAGAGGAAACAAAGGTAAAAATGAGCTATTGGGACTTCATCAGGTAAAAAGCTTTTGCACAGCAAAGGAAACAGTTTACAAAACCAAAAGACAACTGACAGAATGGGAGAAGATATTCACAAATAACATATGAGATAAAGGGCTAGTGTCCAAAATCTATAAAGAACTTATCAAACTCAACACCCAGAGAACAAATAATCCAATCAAGTAATGGGCAGAAGACATGAACAGACATTTCTGCAAAGAGACATCCAAATGGCCAACAGAGACATGAAAAAATGCTCAGCATCACTTGGCATCAGGGAAATACAAATCAAAACCACATACCCCCTCATCAGTCAGAACGGCTAAAATTCACAAGTCAGGAAATGACAGATGTTGGCAAGGATGCAAAGAAAAGGGGAACCTCCTACACTGTTGGTGGGAATACAAGCTGGTGCAGCCACTCTGTAAAACAGTATGGAGTTTCCTCAAAAAGTTGAAAATAGAGCTACCCTACAACCCACCAATCACACTACTGGGTATTTACCCCAAAGATACAAATATAGTGATCTGAAGAGTTACCTGCACCTGAATGTTCATAGCAGCAATGTCCACAATAGCCAAACTATGAAAAGAGCCAAAATGTCCATCAACAGATGAATGGATAAAAAATATGTGGTTACGCACACACACACACACACACACACACAGTGGAATATAACCCAACCATCAGAAAAGGAAAACTTGTCATTTGCAAGGATGTGGTTGGAACCAGAAGGTTTTATGCTAAGTGAAATAAGTCAATGAGAGAAAGACAATTATCATATGATCTCACTTATATGTGGATTTTAAGAAACAAAGTAGAGGATCATAAGGAAAGAGAGGAAAAAAATAAGATGAAATCAGAGAGGGAGACAAACCATAAGAGGCTATTAATCATAGGAAACAAACAGAGTGTTGCCGGAGAGAGGGAGGTGGGGGATGGAGTGATAGACATTAAGGAGGGTATATGATATAATGAGCACTGATATTATATAAGACTGATGAATCACTGAGCTCTACCTCAGAAACCAATAATACATTATATGCTAATTAATTGAATTTAAATTGAAAAAACTGAAAAAAGTAACATGGGGTAATACCTACAGGTAGTATTAATATCAATATAACAATTAGAAACTCAAAGACTTTCCTAGAATTCAATAGAGATGGGAGATGTGTTTTATTATTATTTTTTTCCTCACTAAATGATGATTTGGGCAATAAGCTCTTTTCTAAGTCAAGCGAAATACCACCTCTATATTTGCACAGTCAAACTGAAGTGATCTTTTAGGATTCATGCCTATTCAATAGAAGTATCCAGACTCCATCTCCCAATTTTACCACTAAAATCTTTACTTCCAGTAGGTTCCAAGAAAGATTCTCATTTTTGTTAAGGAAAAGATTATAGAATTAAGGCAGCTTCAGTAAACCCTGAGCATTGCTGTTAATCTTGAATTCCTATTCCTCTTTTAGTGTCTCTGTTTTCAGTCTTGTAATAGACCATGAACTAGAGTTGTGAAAATTAAAAATTGCATACATTTTTTAATAGAACGACCTGAGAATCAGAGTTTGTGAGGTCTCAACCATTGTAATCTTGACTTGGTTCAAGGAAGGGAGAGTATTTTGAATAGATTCCATATCTGTACATTAATTTTCCAAGTAGTAAATATAGCCTTCCACATCTCATCTACACCAAAAAATGTGTTTTAATTAAAAAAATAAATAATGGACATATACTAATTTTAAAAGGGGGCTATAATTAGGTAATATTTAACAAAAATGAAATAACATTTTCTAGGCTTGTTCCTACAATATTTTTTAGCCATACCTGCACTGTCCAAATTTCTGAGTTTAGGATTGATTATGTGTCATGGGGAAGTTGAAACATATTCCTGTCTTAATTTCTAGAATCACAAACTTTCTTTCCCTTATTTTTGTGCTGATATTCTAGAGAATAATGGGAGTGTCAAGAGAATTTTAGGTTTTCTGCCATAGTAAAGAGATATTTCCTCTCTCACAAACATACATACTCCCTCTTCTCTCTCTGTCCCATACATATGCACATGCACGCACAGCACACAGCACACCACACACACACACACACACACACACGCACACTATGGCAGCAAATTTTCTGGACTTATGGAATGACATCTTCCTTGCCACTGTAAGTTAGGTATGTCTATTCAACTTACTTTGGTTAATGGCAAGTAAGCAAAATTGATGTGCTCATGTCTAAATAAACACATTTAACTGCTGATATTTCATATAACAAATTTCCCTTTCACCTAAAGTTCCCAATAGTACTACTTTTATCAGTTTGAGTTTCAGACAAAGGAACTATCATAATCGCAGCAATGCTTTAGAATAGTCATAAGAGGTTGATGTTTAATGGATTGTAATTTTTTAGTAATTGAGCACTATGGTTATATTCATGCTTCATTTGTTAATTTATTCATGTATTTTAGAAATAATATTAGTAATATTTTTTGTGTAAGTTTCTAAAATTAAAAGGCTTAGAAATGAAATTTGCTTTTCAAGGATAATACTAGCTTTAGTATTCAGCCCTATCTCCTATTACCTGCATGCACCTGCTAACTTAAGAGCATTCTGTGGCCAATTAGGTGAAATATCTCCACGGTAGACAGTACATGTGGATACACCTGTGAGCCAGAGATCCAGTGCCTCATCATTTTGTAAGGAAAAAATAAGAATAAATATAAATAAAGAGGGAGAGAGAAGGAAAGAGAGACAGAGAGAAAACTAAGTGCTAGAGCCTTGGTTCTTAACATTGAACATGCCTCAGAATCAAGAGAGCTGGTTAAAACACAGACTGGTGGGTGTAGAAGACAGAGTTCTATGATAGTTCCCAAGATTCCTGGATCCAGGTCCACATAGACATTCTTGAACTTATTCAACTCAAGTGCTAATTTAACTGGTGGTGTGATGGGATTACTGCAGAGGTGACCAAGGTCCCAAGTCAGCTGACCTTATGAGAGCATGATCATCTATGTGTTCTTGACCTAATTTTAAATCTGGGTCTAGAGGTCAGAGACAGAGCAAGTGAGAAATCAGAAGCACTATAAGAATCTGGTGCACTGCCCAGATTTAAAGGTAGAAAGGACCACAGGCAAGGCAATAGGGTAGCCTGTTGGAGCTGAGAGCAGGCTGTGGCTGACAACCTGAAATGACATGTGACTGCATGCCAATATCTACAAGGAACTAAATTCATCCAAAAATAAGAATGAGCTTGCAAGTCAATTCTTTGCTAGAGCTTCTCACAAACACTCAGCCCAGCCAACACCTTGATTTCAGCTTTGATACCATGAGCAGAAAAGCCAGCCTGCCATGACAAATTATGACCTACTGATCTGTGACTGAAAAAATGGTATCGTTTTAAATTACTACATTTTTAGTGATTTTTTTTTTTGTTTTTGCTTTTAAGACTTTATTCATTTGACATTTGGCAGAGAGAGAGGGCACTCACAAAAGCAGGGGGAGTAGCAGAGGGAAAGGGAGAAGCAGGCTCCCCACTGAACAGGAAGACCAATGAGGAGCTCGATCCTAGGACCCTGGGATCATAACCTGAGCTGAAGGCAGCCGCTTAACCAACTGAGCCACCCAGGAGTCCCTGTTTTTGGTTATTTGTTACACAGCAATTGAAATTGAGTACACTGAACCTTACCCCCAGAAGTTTCTCATTCAGCTGGTCTGAGGTAGGGCCTGAGAATTTGTACTTCTAACAAATTTCCAGATGCTACTATTGCCACTTGTCCACAACTTGAGAACAGCCAAATGGAATAAGGGCTTTGGGCCATGAGTGACACAAGCAAGACAAATGAAGAAGTGACAGGTGATTGGGTTCTGCTGTGTGTGAATGCTTACTGACTCCACTCAGTGGGCACTGTAGTCAGCTATTAATAAAATATAAGTTAATAGGGTAAATACGGTTATTTTAGGCTTTGATAATCCTGCTGAACACTTACAGTTGTTGAATCAGAAGTAAGACAACATTGTTTCTTGGTGCTACTTTCATTGGTACTCTTGTTCTATCATTACCATCCAAAACATTTTTAGACTGTTTAGATAATTCTACATCTGGACTCGAGTGAATCTTCCTTTATTTTATTATGTAAGTATTAAAATTAATATGCCAAAATTGAAAGGAGAGCATAATGAACACCCAGGCACGTATGAACCACGTCCACTAGCTTTAGCAATGATTGAGAAATGGCCAACCCATCAGTGAGTTAAGCATCTGACTCTTGGTTTCAGCTCAGGTCCTGCTCTCATGGTGGAATGGAGCCCAAGTTGGGCTTCTTACTAGGAGCAGAGTCTGCTTGAAAATTCTCTCCCTCTGCCCCTCCCCTGACTTGTGCTTGCACTCTCTCTCTCTAAAATAAATAAATAAATCTTAAGAAAGAAAGAAAATGGCCAACCCTGTCTTGTCCACGTACCCATCCAATTTCTCACAACTCAGTGATTATTTTTAAGCTACTCCCATGCATCATATTATATAATCACTAAATATTTCATGACCCATCACTAATAGGATTTTATTTTTAACATAGCTATAATATTTTTTACACAGCTATAATATTAACATTTAATAAAAATGGAAATACTCAGTGTTTTGGGATAGGCTGTTACTGATTTTCTTTAAATTCATGTCCAGATATATGGGTTGAGATTAGAATGTCTCTTTATCTTTCCTGCCTTTCCAGGGGAAAAAAAAAGGCTGTTTTTGTTTGTTGTTTTTTTTTTTTTTTTTTAGAGCCAATTGGTTTCTAGCTTGGGGAAATCTAAAGAAATTCATTTGATCCAGAACATGTAAAATCGCTAAAACATAATTTGAACAGTACTTTACATTGTAAGGGAGATTTACCTAAAGTGAAGCCAATGGAAAAGAGGCTGGGGAGGCTGTTCACAATTTACCTTTCCAGTTTTCCTATGCCCAATTATTTTATGTGCATATGTGACAGATTAATATTTTTGTTGATTGAAAGGCTACCTTTTCATCACTGAGGCTTTTTCTTAACCAGACGCCCTTGTGTTTTTTCTTGAGAATTGATAGTTTTATGTATATGAGTTTAAGAGCTAGAGCTGAGAGTAAGTAAAATACCCCCCATAATGAACATGAACTCAAACCACGAATGACAAGTTTTGGAAGGATTAGGATGGACAGGATGGGAAGAGAGAGATTATTCTACATGAAAGAGTGGAACAGAAGCCCATAGGAAGGTTTCAGTATGTCACCTTCTAGTGCTGTTCAAATTGTGTTCCGGGAATCACAAACAGAAAATGTTGTAATAACATTTCTTAAAATCAGTTAAGGGCTGAATATCACGTCTTTGATATTGACAAAAAAAAAAAAAAAACAAGCAAGATTTGTTAAGGTAAATTTTCTGCAGACAAAAGAAAGCATTGACATCTCACATTATCTTGAGTGTTATATGACTTTCTAGTCTTCCTATTAAAATGGGTTTATTTAGAAAGGTAACAGTCCACTAACTTTCCTATATTTGCTGTGAAATAAATAAGTGATGTTTGTGTTTTTATTTCATTTTGATGGTAGACATTAGAGTATATATTTGAAGTTCTGAGCAGTATCTCTGTCACCAAAATTTCTAAGTTTCATATTCTACTTGATGCTTTCACAAAATGATGAGTTACATGGCAAAGCACATGAGTGGTTCAAGGAGGACATCACAAGATCGCTGAACAAAAATTCTTCTAAATTGTGCAAAAATATCATTTTTCAAATTTATTCTTTATCTATCACCTAAAAATTACATTTGTTGAAAATTATGGAACACTGGCTATTAGTGGTAATGGAAGAAACTTAAGTCAGTGGGAATTGCCTAATTATTCAATGTAGAGAAAATTTACTTATAAATGACAGGAAGAATGTAAGTCTCTGAAGCAGTCTTGAAACTTCACAGAATCTTCTCCCACAGAATTGAGGACCTTCAGGGGCGCCTGGGTGGCTCAGTGGGTTAAGCCTCTGCCTTTGGCTCGGGTCATGATCTCAGGGTCCTGGGATGGAGCCCCGCATCGGGCTCTCAGCTCAGCGGAGAGCCTGCTTCCCCCCCGCCCCCCGCCTCCTTGTGATCTCTGTCTGTAAATAAATAAATAAAGTCTTGGGAAAAAAAAATAAAAGAACTGAGGACCTTCAGAGGCCAATATATATATCCCTAATGTACACTGTAGGATTTTATAAGCCTGGTTGTTCTTTGCTTTAGGGCATAACACAAGTTTTACCCCAGACCACCTTTCCTGAGTGGGGCATCTTGGTAAAGACAGAATAAATAAATAAAATAAATAAATAAACAAATAAAGCATTCACATAAATACATTTACATGTATAAAGATATATACTTATTTACATTATGTGGATATTCATATATAAATATATATGTATATATTTGCATATTTTATTCCCTTTGGCTGAAATATTTGCCCTTATGATGCCCAGTTCCAGTCTCCTTCAAGTTTCCTTCAAGATTCAGCCTAAATTTATTCTATACCTTATATCCCCATCATCCTCGCAATAAATAAAAGGTTCCCTGATTCATAATATCAAATAGTATTTTTATGATTTTATTTATCTTATAACAGATATTCTTCGGTTTGCAAATTCACATAGGCAGGTTGCATAGAAATCATTGCCCAAGTTAACATTTAACCATTGTTAGGTGATCAAATGGGTGAATCAATAAGTATATTAAAGTTAGGGGCGCCTGGGTGGCTCAGTGGATTAGGCCTCTGCCTTTGGCTCAGGTCATGATCCCAGGGTCCTGGGATTGAGCCCCGCATCGGGCTCTCTGCTCAGCAGGGAGCCTGCTTCCCCCCCCATCCCCCTCCCTCCTGCCTCTCTGCCTACTTGTGATCTCGGTCTGTCAAATAAATAAATAAATTCTTTAAAAAAATCTTAAAAAAATATATATATATATTAAAGTTAATAGAGTTTGTTAATAAAATAACACCTCAGTTGACTGGATAGTCATTCAGAAAAATCCTTTTTTTTTTTTTCTTTCTTGCTGAACATAATCCTTGACTTCACTATATACCTATATACCCTGGCTAAAATTGCTAAGTCAGTCCATGTGATTTATTTTAATCTGAGTTATATGATTCAGGTGTAACACCTCTAGTCATGATCAACTAAATATTTCCTATGTGGTCCTCTCTTCTCTTTCTCTATATTCATCTGTTAGCTGAATTTCAATCCCCAGGTAACTTTAATTTTACAATCTTTTAAATATAATAGCCTCTTCTAGAATGTGTGCAGCCACTTTCCACTTCCATCGAATTTTACCTGGACGAGACATAACGTTTTCTTGTCATAGCAGTTAGTGTTGATTTAATTAATACGAAACTCTTTATCAGAAGTGGGATACTGAATTGAACTTCCTCAAATATGTCTCACTGTGGGTCAGGCAATGAGCTACAAGCATATTGACAAAAGAAATTGGAAAGAGGGTTGTCGCTATTATGCAGTGAGGAAACAAATGTCCAAAATATCACCTATGGTAAATCATAAGGCAAACTACCTGTCTACGGATCCTCTAGCTCCAGCAGGAGAGATTGGAAAACAGAAGTTAGTAATGCATGTTGGTGGCTTTAGCTGCACGTGGCAAGGTATTAGAAGAATAAAATGGCCTCAAATTATAATTGCCTTATTTGCAAGCAGAAATGAGAGGAAATGGAAAAAGTGTAGATATTTGAAGCCACAGCAGATTAGCTTCTAGACCCCAAACAATAAGAGTAAATTTTTAAAAAATATTTTGAACATCAAAACCCTTTTGACTTCGTTTTGAAAATAAGATAAGACTAAGGTCATCATCTTCAAGGTCACCTCTATTAAACTGAGCAAGAATACTACAGAGACAAGGAAGAGGTATGAAAAGTTGGAAACTATAGAAGGCACTTGGAACTGACTGAATACAAATATATTAAAAAAATATTTCATTTTTAAGGGAATTTCATTGTCCAAGAAACTGCAGCTGCAAACTAAAAAAGAAAGTCTTGACAATTATACTATTCTGGTCTTAAAATGTTGCCAATGGCTGTAAAAGTCATAGCCTCCTAGGAAAGCATCCTCTTCAACACTCACCTTTCTGTTGTGACAAGACTGATGCATAAGTAAAATCCTTCCAGCTTTCAGAGTCACAGGGGGATCAATGTTCAAAGGAGGTCCTCCCAGGTAACGGCTTTGAGGTCTGGTCAAGGCAGCGTCACTACCCTGAGTGGGGGTTTGAGAACTCATCCCATCCGACCTGAACATGCTCAGCTAGATTTTGTATCAGCGCTGATGGTCGGTTTCTCCGATCTGTATCTTGTGCATATGAGAGCCTGCATTTTTGTCGTGTGCCACATTTTCCATCATATATTTGTTTCTCAGGGAAGGTTTCAGATGAATCCTCCTTTCAATTTGCAGATCTCCATAGCTCGAAAAACAACATGTAGACTTGAGCTTCTGGTGGCTAAATGAGATTTGGGACTATCTCCCTTGGAGAGCAGGGGAGGCCACCTATGTGGACACGAAACAGGTAAACAGAGGCTTGGTGAACAGAAGGGCGGGCTGTGACAGCGAATGGCGGGATGTGTACATGTCCCTACGTTTCGGATGCACAGTTACATCTTATTTTTTATCCTCTTTTTCATAGCTCCTTATGACAACATTGTGGCCAGGAGAGGGTGAGTAGATGATATATTCCATGTTTTGTTAAAATGCCTTCTCCCACACATACACACAAAAAGACATGAGATGGAATAAAATAATAAGACAGAAAAAAATAAAGTAAAATAATGTAAGATTTTCATGCTGTCATCTCTCCATTTATTCCTGGTCAGTTGGCCAGTTTAACACCCAGAGTCACCTTGGAAGCTGGGTGACAAAAGCAGCTGGCTGTCAGCTCAGGATTCTGACAGGGCATGGGGAAAGAAATTGCTTCCTTCGCATCTCCCAACAACCTGCCCAACACACACTTGATTAGACTTTGAGCAAGAAAGAGACTTTTATTGTGTTAATTCCCTGAGATTTGGGGATTTATCTATTACAGCAACTAACATGATTTTATTTTGACTAACAGAGTAACCTTCAATTAAACCCCAAATTTAATGTATAACTTTGATGGAACAACTCAGTAAACATATAT
>PISX010029512.1:0-19962 GCA_004024625.1 Mellivora capensis
ACACGGAGGACATGGGGAGATGGAGAGGAGAAGGGAGTTGAGGGAAATTGGGGGGGAGATGCACCATGAGAGACTATAGACTCTGAAAAACAACCTGAGGGTTTTGAAGGGGCGGGGGGTGGGAGGTTGGGGGGAGCCAGGTGGTGGGTATTGTGGAGGGCACGCATTGCATGGAGCACTGGGTGTGGTGTAAAACTATGAACTCTGTTACGCTGAAAAGAAATAAAAAAAAATATATGTTGTAAAAAAAAAAAAAAAGTGTCCTATTCAATTCACCTGAGGAATTCACAGCTAAATATGGGACACATTCTATAACCTAAAGTACCCTAAATATTTGTAATAATATGATGGCATTTAACATGCAACATTTTATTTATAAAATTTATTGAAGACAATGGTATTTTTAAATCAAAATTTAGATGAAATCTTTTATCCAAATTTGAGTATTTTATATAATAGCTTACTCACATATATCTATTTTACTTTTTTTCTAAAATAAAATCACTCTTTGCACTTAAAAGAATAGGTTAGTTTATGTTTTTGTTTGTAATACAAATTAATCTCATTTTGTTTTGGAAAAGAAGATACACAAGTAGAAAGTAGAAAAGTTTGTCCCTGAGTTTTGGAAGTTCTACTTAAAGCTCTTTTTCCTTTTGTGAGTGACATGCCTATAACTCTTACTATCAAATAGTATTGTTAGTGTCACTCAGAATTGAGAGCTGATAGAAGGCATTTCTGAGGTGATATGAAATCATGGCAATAGTTCACACAATACTTGTCATAGCCACAGTTAAAAAGACTTTACGAGACTATCTGAAAATAGTTTAAAGATTAGAAAACTCCTATTTGGAGTGAGCGCTGATGTTGAAGGCTTATATGACCAAAATAAAATATGTCTTATACCACTGACATCAAATTTATGAATAAAAAAATTAAAAGGTATATACATGTTAAACATTCACATAAGTATTCAGATTTGAATGCTCTAGCCAAGAGTTTAAAATTTACATAGGCTTTGTACTTACTATATTGTTTTCCCCAAATGTATTATTGTCCTGAGTTTCAGGAACATTGTATACTGGCTGGAGTTCATGGGCAGCTTTTGGGCAGTCCCTCTTGCACCCATGGAGTCATTTAGAATTTTTCCATTCTATTCTGATATTTAAAAGGAGAAATATGTAAAAATGCTCCCAGTGTTGGAAATAAACTTAACAGGACAGCCTGAAATCTGACCCAAACCTCTCTGGTAATTCAAAGCTTCCAATAGCCTTCACATATTTAATACAATTGCAAATTATGATAAACTCAGCCCTTTTCAGTGAGACATTTTAGAGCCAAAAAGAATGGTCAACTGAACTGAAAAAAGGAAAAAAAAAACTCTTTTGAATTTACTGTCTTAATTTATTCTTTTCTATCAATTCAATTTCCTATTTGTCCTCAAGGGTATTATCTCTCTTTTGAGAAAGGCATTTTCATTCTTTTAGTTTAATCTAACTTTTAATACATTTGAAAGCAATCTGCCTTTGGAAAGAATATATATGTGAATAGAGAAATAGAGACAGAGAAAGAGACTTCAGAGATGCTAAGAGCTTAAAGAAGCCTGACACTTTCAGTTAGTGACTACAGCAACAACTTTTTACTTTCTAAAGCCATGGTACTTGTGGTGGCATATAGTTTGCTTTCTGCAAAACAAGACAAAGTAAAAAGAAAACAGATTCTAAATTATTTTAAAATGCTATTATGTGCATAAACATGTTTAAAAATATTTATGTGCAAAAATTTGAAAACAATATGTGTTTATTTATGGAATGTATTTTCATTTTACAAATGGAATCTCCAAGCAGTAAAGGTCTTCTCAGTATGGTTCCTCTGAATAGTAAATTTTCCAGTTTATTTAAAATATCCTTTAAATATATGTATACATGTATACATTGGTAGATGTATACATCTACCAATATAGTAGTGATATAAGAAAACAAATATGTGTGTGTGTGTATATATATATATGATTTTATTTATTAATTTGACAGAGAGACACAGAGGGGGAGGGAACACAAGCAGAGGGAGTGGGAGAGGGAGAAGCAGGCTTCCCTCTGAGAAGTGAGCCCAATGCGGGGCTTGATGCCAGGACCTTGGGATCATGAACTGAGCCGAAGGCAGATGCCTAACAATGGAGCTACCCAGGCACCCAAAAAAAACAAATATTTTTAAAGGATAATTTAAATGAGCTGGAAAAATTTGTAGACATAGTGATATATATATATATATATATATATATATATATATATATATATATACATAATCAACATTTGCTCACTGTCTTATAATCACATCCAATCATCAATGCTAATTCTCATAATAGACAAAGAAGATAAAAAGGTGAACAAAACAAAGACACTTTTCTTGATTGGTGTGCAGTCTGTTGCAAGAAAGAATCACAAATCCATATCATTTTAATGCAGTACACTGCAGATATGCATCGGAACATAAATTAAGCCAGGAAGGAAGGGACTGTTTCTAGCAACATTTAGCCTTATTGAGTTTATATAGGGGGTGGAGTATGTGACTTTACAGCTGTTCTAGTTTGGAAATGTTGTTACAAATGAATATTATAACCTGTAACAATTTTTCTTTATGTTTAACACTGTATAATGCTGACTCTACTTTGCTGTAGGCTAGTTTAAGCTGCTAGTTGTTCTTTGTAGTAGAATAATTTAAAGTAATAGTACAGGGAAATGGAAATCATGAGAGAAAAGGAGGAATGAGATTAATTTGTCAGACTGTGTGCTTGAGGTCATGGACTAGAACTTCAGCTGCTTACATACTGGGTATAGAAAGTGTCAAAAATTCTTATTCTGATCTAAGAATGAGAACACTCATGTTAACTGCAAAAACAATGCTTTTAAGCCAATCAGAGAGCTACATATTCTAAACTGATGAGGTCCTCCTAGGAGAAAAGGACCATTGGCCTCCAGGCAGTTTAGCAGGGGAAAGGGAAAGATGGTACAGAGAGAGGCAAGAAAATAAAACATTTCCACTTTTTAAAGACAAAAGTGAGCTGGTATGAAGGTTTGTCATACCGCAGAGGCCAGTTACCCCAGACACAGAGTAAAGTCCACACATGGATTCTCTCCCACGGCGGGTTACTGTGTGTGCAAACACCTCTTGTGCAGGCACAAGATCTGTTCAGGAGAGCTGAGGAAGAGAACCTTTGGGTTGCCCCAGACATCATGATGTACGACAATGCTTACTACAGCCAGTGGAGGGCAGGAAAACTAAGAGAACTCACCACCTGCTCTGAAGTGTAGCAGAAGGGTAGAAAAACAAAAAAACCCTCCAGGCATACTAGGGCTCACTCTGAGCTGGAGGCAACAACTTGGGGTAGAGCAGGAGAGCTGAGCTAGATGCAGGGTCTTTGAAGGTTGAGAGCAATGCAGGAGAATAATAACATTTGACTCAAGGCTAACAATCTATGAGGGAGAATATAGGGAAAGATTATTATTATAAGTTGCTATGGGAGAATCTAAATGGCACTGCATATTGAAAAAACATATCATTTTCATATTAAAGTGTTATTAGTAAATATCTAACATTCTAAATTGCAAAAAGCAAACAATGTACCTGCAATGTACATCAATATGGACATATTTTATTACATCCATGCTATAAAATATTGTGTATTTTTATTTAATTTTATTAAGATTTTACTTGTAGGGCTTGATCCCAGGACCCTGGGAACATGACCTGAGCCAAAGGCAGACATTTAACCAACTGAGCCACCCAGGTGCCTCATATTGTGTGCTTTTAAAAAGAAATTAAGAAGTTCTATATGTTTGACCTGGACAATCTCCCAAGCTATATTATTACCATAGCTAGAGCTGATCGTATGCTTCTCCCGCCAATTCTGAATTCTGTGACATTACCTTGGAAACTTGCAATCGACTATTTTAGGAATATTTACACTAGAAAAATCAATAGTCATTATAATTGGCTAAGATATACCCCCGCACTCCACCTGAGGAGTCAGTGATTATTGTAGCATATTATATATGAAACAAAATTACATTTTTGTTTAAAACTACAAGGTATTTATATTTTTCTATTTAGTTTAATTGACAACAACAAAAAGACTGAAGAGAGCAAGACAAGAGCATTAACAGGGACAACATCAGATGTGGTGTTGGAAAATACTGGATACTTTTTGGATAAATTATTCTGATAAACAATTCAGTCTTGTTTAATTATAAGACTGAGCACATTTTATTTTGTAATTTGAACAAGATTTTTAAATGTTCCTTATTATATAAAACATTTGTATATATCAAAAGAATGTATTGATTTCTAACTCATATGATTATATACATATTTATAATTTAAACATTTATTTATATAAATATGTTCAGTACAATGAACCTATAGTGACCCACAAGACATTATCAATAACTTGCATCCTCCTACATATTCACCTTTATTCCATCCTCCTTTACCTATACAGTAGGCACTGTTCAGAGTTCTCATTATGTACTATGTAATGCATTGTTTAATTATGCATTATGTAATATAATATTATGTCATACATTGTTTTCTTTTTTAAATTTAATTCCAGGTAGTTAACATACAGTGATATATTAGTTTCAGGTATACAGTATAGTGATTCAACTCTTCTGGACATCATCCAGTGCTCATCACAACAAGCAGAACCCTTAATCCCATCACCTATTTAATGCACCCCACCTCCTCCCCTCTCGTAACCATCAGTTTGTTCTCTATAGTTATGAGTCTCTTTCTTCATTCTGTTTTCTTGATTATTAATGAAACTAAGAATCTTTTAAAAAGCATACTTTCCATACATACCTCTTCCATTGTTAAGTGTCTTTCTGAATTTTCCCATTTTAATTTGATTTTTGTCTTAATGATCTGTAGGAGTTCTTTTATATGTTATACTAAAACTTTGTCAGCTCCATTAAAACTTTCATCTCTATTTTGAAAATCATGGTTGCATTTTTTTTAAAGATTTTATTTATTTATTTGACAGAGAGAGATCACAAGTAGGCAGAGAGGCAGGCAGAGAGAGAGGGGGAAGCAGGCTCCCCACCGAGCAGAGAGACCGATGTGGGGCTCGATCTCAGGACCCTGGGATCATGACCTGAGCTGAAAGCAGAGGCTTAACCAACTGAGCCACCCAGGCGCCCTCATAGTTGAATTTTTATTTTTATTATCTTTGTTTCTAATATCTCTCTTTAAATAAAGCTCTTAATTTTAATGTAGTAAAATTTATTCACACTTTGTTGTAAGGTCAACATTTTTTATTTCATGTAGGAAATCTTCCTGCCACAATATCAGAAAATTATTTTCATGGTTTCTATATTTTCTTCTAAAATTTGAAAGCTTTTTTTAAGTTATTAATTCATCTGGACTTCCTCTTTATATATGGGCTATAATAGGTAATTATAGTAGGGAAGTGACATAGTAGGGAATTGCCTAGCATCATTTTGGTGAATAATCTTTACCTTGCCTGCCACTTTGTTTTAGTCAAACAATCCCACATAATCATATCCTAGTTTTGTGTTTTCTATTCCATCCAGTTGGTTAATTTTTCCCTCTCAGTTTTAGTACCATAATTTTATTTATCATAACTCCATTTAAAAGCCCTCAATTTTTTTCAGAAATTTTTTGCCTTTTTTTGTAAATTGATTTTCCATGTAAGTTTAAAAACCATTTTTCCTTTGTTTCATAAAAAAACCCTCCTGCATCTTAATTAAAATTGCATTTAATTGGGTGGAAGTGAGTGGGAAATACAGGCTTCTAATTATAGAAAGCATAAGTTACAAGGGTAAGAAGGATAGCATAAGAAATATGTTATTTCTTATGAATAATATTATAATAGTGATATATCAACTATACCCAAATTTTTAAAAAATGCATTGAATCTTTTGCCCAGTCTAAAAAGAATTGACCCATTTACAATGCTAATCTTCTTTCCCAAGAGTATGTACTAAGTTTCTCATTTTTAAGGCTCTCTAAAGATCTTTAATATTTAATAATCTTTATTAGTTATATTTATTTTTATATTATTGATATCTAATAGTATGTAGTTTTAAATATTACATTTTAAAATTTTCTCAGTTTTATTGCTACAATACAAAAATGCAACTGTTTATACAATACTGCTATAAATAGTCACATTAACAAATTTTCATTATTCAAATAATGAGCATACATCTTTTCAATTTTTCTTTTAAAATTATAGTTTTATTTCTCCCCCTGTGATGCTTTGCTTTTGATTTATTTTTGTTGTCACGTTCCTTTGGCTAGAACTTGAGTATAATGGGGAATAGCACCTGTGATGTTACTTGCGTCATATTCGTTGTTTTATTTTTTTTTTTTTAAGATTTTATTTATTTGACAGAGAGAAACACAGCAAGAGAGGAAACACAGGCAGGGGAGTGGGAGAGGAAGAAGCAGGCTTCCCTCTGGGCAGGGAGCCCGATGCGGGGCTCCCTCCCCGCACTCTGGGATCCTGACCTGAGCCAAAGGCAGACACAAACAGCTGAGCACCCAGGTGCCCCATATTCCTTGTTTTAAAATGAATTCTTTCCATCAATCCTCAATGAATAATGATGTTCACTATCAGTGTTTAGTAGATACTATTTATCACACTTCCAAAAAGTTTACTTTATTATCATGAAATGAGTTGAAATTTAACAACCAATTTCTCTGCGTCTTTGAAGGGATCATATATTTTTTCTCCTAAGCTGTTAACTGCGGTGAATGGCGTTTGTAAATTTCTGTTACAGCACTCTTGCATTTCTTTTATAATTTGAATTATTAATTTTGTAGTCACCATTTTAAAATATATAAAACTTTGTTTTGAAAATATTGCTAGATTCTGGTTATTAATATTTTTTGAGGATCATGGATTTTGCAATTATTATTATGACTGAGGTAGAGTTGAAATTTTCCTTCAACCAAACGGGCCAACTTTATACTAAATCCTATCAGTTTCTTTCATGAGGTTAAAATGACTTCCTTAGATGAAT
Source organism: Mellivora capensis (assembly GCA_004024625.1). Classification (NCBI taxonomy): domain Eukaryota; kingdom Metazoa; phylum Chordata; class Mammalia; order Carnivora; family Mustelidae; genus Mellivora; species Mellivora capensis. Next base: position 7,041 of record PISX010029512.1, read on the forward strand.
TTGAAAATATGCATCCTCTTTATCAGTTGCATAGAAGAGTTGATATAACAATAGGATTGGCTATTCCTTGAAATTTTGGTAGAATGTAATGTGTCTATCTATCATCTATATAGTATATAGTATTTCATTTAGAATCTCTTAACTATTGCTTTAATTTCTTTAATTTCTTTTTTCATGAGCCCATTTTAGCTTTTATTAGTCTAGGCACTGAAGATTTCATTTATACTTTCATGTGTATTAGTAAAAATTTCCATGAGATTCTTGTATGCTTTTATCACTTCTCTTCTTATAAATATTTTCATTTATATTTAAAATTATTGCCTTTTCTCATTTGTCTTAATCTTGTTAGGAATTTATTATTTTACTTGCATTTTTCAGATAAGCAACTATTAGCTCTGTTTATCATCTCTATTGTGTTCTTTTTTGTCCATTCCACTGGTATTTGTTCTTATTCACGACCTTTATCCATCTGTTGCCTCTCAACTCCCAATCCACTTTTCATTGTGCTGCTTGTAATACTGGACTATCTTTCTTCTTCCAGCTGGCTCAGTGTTAAGCTCTGTGAACAGAAGATACAGGATGGACACTTCAGATGGAAAAGAGCCCTCCTGTAGGTTCTCTGTGCTTTTCTTTCTTCTGGTTTTCGTAGGTTGCTTGGTTGGTATACAGGATGCCCAGTTAGTCTCATATTCAGCAGCATCCTTCTGGGTAGCTTCAGTACAAGTTCCATGGGTGTCCCAGTTGGCTTCCCAGTGAGTTCAGCAGCACTCCCCTACTGACCTCATCCCACCTCTTGCCTTACACTGGTGGATTTCCAACAATTTCGAAAACATCATTTTTTTTCTTAAATATTTTATTTATTTATTTGACAGAGAGAGGTCACAAGCAGGCAGAGAGGCAGGTAGAGAGAGAGGGGGGAGCAGGCTCCCTGCTGAGCAGAGATCCTGATGCGGGGCTCGATCCCAGGACCCTGGGATCATGACCTGAGCCGAAGGCAGAGACCTTAACCCACTGAGCCACCCAGGTACCCCTCAAAAACATCCTTTACCTCCAGTTTCCTGATGGGTTTCACTGGTATACAGTGAGAAGCCCCAGCCCATCACCCGGACTTCAAGTATAGGTCCATAGCCAGTAGGCCAATTCTGGCTGGGGACAATCTGTCAAACTTCTCTGCCATTCAAGGATGGCCCCAACCATATGTTCCCCAACAAAAATCTGAATTCTAACCTTGTTGAGGGATAATTTTTCAAGAATGTTCTTTCCTTGGGTTTACCCCCACGGTCTTAGAGTTTTTTTGTTTTTCTTTTTTCTTCCTTAAGATTATCTAATCTCTTATAAATAGTTAATAACTCACTATAGTATAACTTATAATACTTTCTGTGTGATTCCCATCTCCTAATAATTATCTTTACTATGTACTTACTGTTTTCTCTGTTGTTGTTTTTTTTAATTTTGTTTATTTATTTGACAGACAGAGGTCACAAGTAGACAGAGAGGCAAGCAGAGCGAAAGGAAGGGAAGCAGACTCCCCGCTGAGCAGAGAGCCCGAAGTGGGGCTCGATCCCAGGACCCTGAGATCATGACCTGAGCCAAAGGCAGAGACTTTAACCCACTGAGCCACCCAGGTACCCCTTCTCTGGGTTTTTATAATTACTTTTTTAACCTCTAAATTTGGATATTTAACTTATTAATATTAAGCATTTTTGTCCTTTGTACTCATTTAACATTACAATAGTCCCTTTAAATATCAGTTCACTATTTATCAAATATTTTGAAAACAAATGTGTATGTGTCTAATATAAACAGACTAGATGATTTCAGTTACTGATAAGGGCTGAGATGGAATTAAAATTATATAATACTTTAGACAGTTATGGAGAAGGTTTTTAACATGGGTGGTCAAGGAGAGTGTCTCTTATGTGTTGATATTGGAACTTGTCAAGGATATATTGAATTTTAACTCCAGTGTTAGTGGAAGAAGGCTGAATTGCTGGGTGTCATGAACTGGTTAATCTACTTAAACTCAAATCTTTGAACATGTTGTGGAGGCCGAGAAAAATTAAGGCCATCCCGCCTCAGGTTTAGCCTTAGCATAAGTAAAGCTATCTCAGACCCCTGTGCCCAAGGGCTGAACTTTCTCCTACTTTGCTTTAGTTCCAGAGACCCCCACCCTGCTTTAGTAACAGGAACCCATAAATACCCCTGCCTTAACTAAGCTCGGGATCCAAGGGCCTACTCACTCCGCTGTGTCGGGTATACTTGGGCCCAAGCTTAAGCTTGTCGAATAAACCCTCATGTGATTGCATCAGTGTTGGCTCCTTGGTGGTCTCTCAGACATGAAAACTCGGATACAACATTTGGAGGTTCCACCGAAATCTGGGAGACTCCCAGGACCCCAACCTGGAGGGTCTTGCGTTGGCTGGGCTGGTGAGTGCACTCGTTTTTATCTATTTGCATGCGTACTTTGGGAGCTCCACTCTGCTTTTTTTTTTTTTTTTTAAACCTGTAGGAATTCCAATCTGAGTATCTGAGTATCTGGAGTCGACATTGGCTCAAGTGGATGTGTGGCAGGCCGTCGACCGGGGGGTCTTGGGAGACGTCCCTTTGCCCCAGTCTGGAGGCTCGGCTGCTATTGTGGTCGGGCCGTGTATGGAGGCTCGACCGCTGTTGCGGTTGGGCCCGGAGGATGAGGTCCTCATCTGTGAAGAGAGCCGGCTGCCATTACAGCCAGATTCTCCCTTAACTTCTTCCCAGTTTTGTCTTCACGGCCACGCTGGATCATTTGTCTTTGTGAGTGTGTTCTTGTTAATTGTTGTAAGTGTATTTGTCTTGTTGTGGCCTGAGGAGATGATGGGACAGATGCAGACACCCCTCTGTCTCTGATGATTGACCACTTCTCGGACGTTAGGGAAAGAGCTCATAACCTGATCACGGACGTACTAAAGGGAAAGTTTCGGACTTCCTGCATGTCTGAATGGCCATCCTTTAATGTTGGATGGCCCCGGGAGGGCCGCTGGGTCTGTGGTTGTCTTTGTCTTCTTTTTGTTGTCTCTTGCATTGTTGTGTTTGAAGAAATGGGGCAAGCAGAGAGTAAGGGGACGCTGACTTTCATCTCTCCATTCCTCCTAGTAGGTGTGGGGTTTCTCCCTTACTCATTTCTTGTGTTAATGACTGGCTATAACTGGAGCCAACTGTGGTTGGTCTAACTCGAGACAGAGACTTTAAGGAATATTCCCAAGCAGCTGCCGAAACTCCCTTTGTTTTGGGGAAATTCCCTGTTTTCTCTGGCCCGACATGGACTGCCTAAACCCTCCCCCCTTGCTGGTGGGAAAGCATGGCACCTGCTCCTCTGTTGGGATTGATGAGCTCTAAAACTGGGAATCCTTTCTCTGCCTTCTGGCAACACTTTTTCTCTTCTGTCTCCCCCTTCTCATGTTTCCACACCAACGTGCATGTGGTCTGCATGACTAGCCTCTACATCATGCACCATGGCTCCTTCCCTCTTCACTGTCAAGGAGCAAGGAGAGCACCCCCTGGACCTAACACCCCCCCCCCATCCAGATCTTCCCACCCATGTCTCAGGTAAACATTCAAAGTGGAGTGGGCCAAGGTGGAACGTAAATCAGTATTTGAACTAAGTTAAGTTTGTTAGTTTAATTAAGATATACATGCCTTTTAAGCTAGTAGCAATAAACATGAAACTTCAATCAAAGTTTACTGAAGGTCAGATAAGCTCATGTTATTTGTTAAAATCTGTGTTAAAATCTGTTGAAATCTATTAACAAAGAGATGACTAAACTGATGGTTAATTGTCTGTCTCAAAGTTTTAATGGGTAATTGTTAAAGTAGCTTTTAAAGTCTCTGATAACCTGAAACTTTAAAGTTTTGGTTGGATGGCAAATGGAATTAAATTATGGACATCTAGGTCTTGACCAAATGGGATAAAATGCTAAGTCATTAATTACTGGATGTAGGTTGTGCTTTTGACTTCTTAGAGCAAAGAAAATAAGAATATTTAAATCTGTTGGTAAGCATGGTTTGTGCTTAACTGATTCACAAATTGGCATCTAAAGAATTCTATTATAACCATTCACAATTGGTTAAGACTGAAATTCTCTCTGTTCAAAAGGACAAAGTTTTCTTAGATTAATTGATCTGCTGTCAAAAAAATGTAAATGGTTTTCTCTTTGCCCGCCCAAAATTGTAAATGATATCTCTTTGACTCATAAGGCTTTTGCTTGATATGCTAAGTTACTCAGGGAGTACTGCTAAACCAATGAATGATAAACCTTGGGTTACATTTGGGTAAATGCTGTAACTACTCTAGAGATTCTATACATTTCCTAAAGTTTTAGTGTTTTGATAAGGGTCATCACTTGATATTTAACCATATCTATTCTGAGTTTTTGTCTTTTGTAATTGTTTTAATTCTCTTGTAAGATGAATTCTGCCTTAAAGGAAATTCATATGGGAGACTTTCAGGACAAATACAGGTCTTTGATATGTTAAAATCCTGGAACTGAAATGTGTAAGAATTTCCAGAAGTAAAGGCTGCATTCGGACTAAACCAGAATTAGCAACATGGGAGTAGATGAACTGAAGGAAATTGTAATGTTGTGTCTCTTAATGTTTTGTCTTATTTTAAATATGACTGGTTCTGTAATGTTTGCTCTTCCAGACTAGGGAAACTTTTTCTTAAGTTATCTGTAACTTTCAGAGCTGTAAAGTACTCATTTGTAAACAAATCAAGGCATTCAACTTTTCTCTCTATCTGAACCCTCTGAAACCAAAAGGTCTCAGCAAGTATTCTTTCTTCCATGGCAATCAGTCATTTGCATAAGTTCAGTAAGAATCTGTTCTCCTTGTAACAGGACACCATTGCAAACACTGGTTATTTTACCAAGGCTTTGACTGGAATGTCATATTTGAAAAGACTCAGAGATGACCAGACAGCTTTAAGGGACTAAGGTTGACTTTATAAAACCTGGAGCCATAAAGCCCTTTGGAACTGTTGGCCTGATACCTGCTCACAGAGTTCCCCGCAGCCTCACCAGGTGAGTAAAGGATGTCACTCCCTGGCAGGTGCAGGAACCTCAGGATACTTTGGGCACCTCAGAAAGAGGAATTCGCCCAAATCGACAGGTATTGCAGGCATGTCTGATGGCAAGTACGTGGCTTGGCTTCTGGCCTGGAGAGGTTATTACAAGTTCAACCTAGAGAGTCCTTATAAAAAGTTCCAGCAGAGCAGATTCTAAAAGATCTATATGACCACTTACTGTTCTTGCTGAGCTTATGTAAATAATTAGGCCAAGTTTGTTAAAACTGGACTTGTTTTTCAAATAAATTAGTCCTGATTTGACTATCTCTGGAAATGAGGGTTATTCTAGAGAGAAAAATTGTTTTAATAACACACCTTTATTAATGTTAAATTCTAGATTTAACTTTTTAAATGCTTGTTTACCTAAACTAGACAACGTGAGGTAAACTTCAGAGAAGTTGCATGATATCTCGTTTAGACGATCTTGCTTTTGCCAATCAGTCAGCCCCAGATATAAGGAGCATTTCGGGAATTACAAACAGCCTTACTGAGTGCCCCAGCATTGGCCATCCCAGACGTTCCCAAGCCTTCCCACTTGCATGTGGATAAAGAGGCAGGGGTGGCCAAAGGAGTTGTGACTCAGACTCTGGGGCCTTGGCAAAGGCCAGTAGCCTATCTTAGCAAGAAACTAGATCCAGTAGTGGCTGGGTTCCCCCTTGCCTCCACATAATCGCTGCCACAGCCTCCCTGGTCAAGGATGCAAGTAAATTGACTTTGGGTCAAAATCTCATCTTGACCACCACTCACGCTATTGAGGGCCTTCTCTGGACTCCACCAGACCAGTGGATGACAAATGCCAGAGTGACGGGGTATCAGGCCCTCCTCCTTAACAGTTACTGATCAGCCTGTACTCCAGTCACTGCAGGCATTACAGTCTGTCTAGCCCATGCAGAGATCCTAACTGCCCACACTGAGACAGAGACGGAGCTGGAACCACATCCTTACCAACCGGGGACTTGGTTTGGATGTGCTGCTGCCAAGTGGAAAAGTTGGAGCCTCACTGGAAGGGACCCTACATCGTAATCCTGACCACTCCCACTGCTCTCAAGGTCGATGGGATTACTCCCTGGGTCCACTACACCCACATCTGACCAGCTGACCCACACGCCATTCTCAAGGACTTTGTTCCAGAATGGAAAAACCAACCAGACAAGGACTATCTCCTAAAGCTAAGACTGTGCCGTTCTCCCTTACCCCACTAATGTTGCTTATGCTATTTCCTCTTCATGCTAGAATCAATCCCCACCAACCACTGGACCTTGTTGCTGAGACCAGTCTGGACCCATGATTGGGTCCTTCCTTAGGTTCGTCTGAGAGGGGGAAATGTGGAGGCCGAGAAAAATTAAGGCCGTACCACCTCAGGTTTAGCCTTAGCATAAGTACAGCCATCTCAGGCCCCTGTGCCCAAGGGCTGAACTTTCCCCTACTTTGCTTTAGCTCCAGAGACCCCCACCCTGCTTTAGTAACAGGAACCTATAAATACCCCTGCTTTAACTAAGCTTGGGGTCCAAGGGTCTACTCTGCTGTGTCGGGTATACTTGGGCCCAAGCTTAAGCTTGTCGAATAAACCCTTGTGTGATTGCATCAGTGTTGGCTCCTTGGTGGTCTCTCGGATGCGAAAACTTGGGTATAACAATGTCTTTTCTCCTCTTGGAGCACCATCACCCTCATTCTGTAGTTGCCTATTTTCCTGTTGCCCAGCATCCCTCCCTCCTCGGTTATAGCCATTTGCTTATTTTTGCATTTCAACTGCCATAGTCATGGCCCCATCTGGAGAAGAGAAAGGTCTCTTTGTTCTGTATTACCCAAGTGGAACAGATAGGTTGAGTAAAATGATGAGAGAAATGTGATAAATTTAAAAATGTGATATCCTAACAAATTCCTTTTTTTAATTATGTTCAGTTAGCCAGCATATAGTACATCATTAGTTTTTAACATAGTGTTCAAAGATTCATTAGCTGCATATAACATCCAGTGCTCACCACCACACGTGCCCTCCTAAATACCCATCACCTGATTACCTCATCCTCCCAGCAACTCCCCTCTGAAACCCTCCGTTTGTTTCCCAGTTGTCCATAGTCTCTCATTGTTTGTCTCTCTCTCTGATTTCTTCCCCTTATGTTTTCCCTCCCTTCCCCTGTGGCCCTCTGTGCTTTTCCTTATATTCCACCAACTCCATAAACACTCCCTTTAGAAATCAGTACCTGTCACCTACCTCTGTGACCCTGGACTATGCCTTTTTTTTTTTGTTTTTTCAAATCTTCCATCCATGTCTGTACACATTTAAGGCTCTGATTTATTCTTAAACATAATCTCCTCTGACTGCTGTCTTTCATGGAATAACCATAGTTTTTTAATCAAGAGTGGAGGGAATTTTTTTGAGCATTCGGTCTTTTCAGGTCTTTAAAATGGAAGCTGTTGGGGAGCAGCTACATATGTTCAGTGTGCCCTCTCTACTTGCTCTTTCTTTAAATGTACATTTTATTCCTTTAAAATAATATTAATTTAATTTATTTTCTGGTCAAGAGATGACTCCAATAGAAAATAGACTCTAAATAAGTTTTATTTTACTTTGAATTACATGACCAAGTTTATTCAGATTTTTGTGTTTTTTTTTTTAATTTTTAAAGATTTTACTTATTTGTCAGATAAAGAGAGAGCACAACCAGAGGAATTGCAGGCAGAGGGAGAAGGAGACTCCCTGTTGAGCAAGAGCCTGATGCAGGACTTGATCCCGGGATGCTGGGATCATGACCTGAGCTGAATGAAGGCAAATGCTTAACCAACTGAGTCACCTAGGCATCCAGGATTTTTTGTGTTTTTAGTAACCTTAATAGACTCTTCACTGAACTCATGATGTATTTATTTCCTTTTGGAAACCAACAACTTTCCTTCTTGATTTTAGTAGATTGTTTTTTCTCCACACGTGTTATTATAATGACCTTTACCCTGTTAGTTATATCTTCCTTCTTCCATTTGTAAAGCATACTTTGAATTCTAATCATCTTATCCAAGGTGAAAACTGGCCTCCCTAATGTAGTATGGTCTACAAAGAGAATTTTTATACTTTCCATTCCATCATTTTGGACAGTGATGAAAGCATAAAACCCTGAGTTTAAGATTAATCCTGTAGGACACAAGTTGTTATATCCCCTGCCTCCAACCTGACCCCTGTTGATTGCTTTCTGGTTATAATTTAGTCAGTTGCCTGCTGACATAACAGCTATATAATCTAAACTCTATTTTCCAAGTACAGTGATAAGGATTTAAGCTCAGCATACTATGCACTAAGGACTCCAAGCCTTGCTAATGCTACATTAATGTTAGTGCATCACAACCACTGTAAATACCAATTTATGAATACCCCAAATCCCTTGGAGTTATATTTGGCAGTAACTCAAGGTATAATGGTAAGGATGTTACCAACCATCTGTCAGTACAGCTGGGTGAGGGTAAGAAGTTCATATCAATGGGAAAACAAATTTAAAGCAATGGGTGATCATTGGTGACATTTCAAGAAAGGGTTTTGTTATAATGTACCATATTAAAAAACCTAAACACTTGCTCTGCAGTACTCAGAAATGTCCATTTTTTTTCTCTGTTGTCAGTTAATGATCTCAGGGAATAACCCTAGCTTATTACTATTGTGGGTAATGTTTTGCTTTCCTTTGCTTTGCTTGCTTACCTTTTCAAGGCAAAAGAAAAATCTTAATATTCAGTAGGCATTCTGGTTATCTCATAAGTATTGATAAGTAAGGAATTTCCTCATCTTTGTACACACAGTAATAATATTTGAAAATGTAGTATAAAAGTACCTTCCTGGTTATAATTTCCTGACTAAATGAGTTGGTATTGATCAAAATGATTGATAAGCAAAGAGTTAAGAAATAAGCTGTAAAATTCCCCGAATGTTTACCAGTAGATCTTCCATACCTCTAAACCACTCAAAAAAAAAAATATTTTGTATCTATTAGCTTAGATATGTTAGAATCGTCAGGATTTCTAATTGTATCAGATCACATTGCAGGAAAAGACATTATGAAAATACTAGCAAAAAAAGACATAATGAAAATAATTTGTACTTCACAAATCATCAGAAGAACTATAGTAAGTGATCACTGAATATTAATTTCAAGATCACACCATCATGACTGTGCATTAAGATCAGGAATCTGCTTCTGTTCCCCTGATTGGACCACAAATGTCTTTCACTTTCACATAGCTGGTAGGGTTGGTATGATCAACCAGGAGCTTAAATATATGTTCCCTTAGAAGTGCTCATGTATTATGTCTTAGGTATGTAGCATTGGGAAAGAAACTTACCAAAAAAATGCTGCTCTTATCTATAAAAATAGTTAATATTCTGAGTTGTCAGTAAGTATTCAATAAATATTGTGTGATAAGTTTAAGTTGGTAAATATTTGTGAAATTGGATGGCATATTTACTTATGAAGGATGATTATAATGTTCTAAGCTTATTTTACATAGTTGTGATAAAACATACATCTTAAGTATATGTTAAGGGAAGAAAATAACTATTCAACTCAATATATATTATCTGTACTATATGCTTACAAGAGAAGCACATATTTATTTTTGTAAGAAAGCATATTTTAAATCTCCTTTTGATTTTAATTGTAAAAATTGATTTGAACTAAACAGTCATTAAAATAAAATTTATTAAAACATTTCTTTCACATTTATAAAACGCTTTGATTTATGCTGAGAGCATCTTGAAGATGACATCTCTCGCATAGCAAGAGTACTGAAAGGTAGGGAGAAGATTAACTTATTAACAGAAGCTCGGCCTGAAGACAAGATAAGACAGGGTTGAAGCATGATTTTGGTTTATCTCATACCCTATACAATTTACTAAATTTGTGAGTCATAGAGCAAGGTGCAGCTCAGCCACTGAGTGAGTGATTGCATTTACAGTGACGGAACATCCATCAGGAGAAAGGAGATAAGAGAAATTCTACCTATAGAAGAGAGTCTCATCACTCAGAACCCCCATGTGAGTTTCTACTTTTCAGTTTTTAAACTGACTGGAAGGATTTTTGGGGTAAAATGAGTCAACAATCTAGTCGTGAGGATTGAATAGGATGAACTTTGTTTAAACTGAGATTTTAAGGATAAAATCTTTTGGAAGACTTGAAAGCTTTAAAAGATGTATAAACTCCTCTTTAAATTATTAGTATTGATTCTCTCCATGTGTTATTAAATTTTTCTGACTCTAAAGGATATGTGTTTGAGATAAGTCTTTTATTAGTGAAGCCATAAGCATATAGGCATTGCTATTTCAAAATAAGTGTATTTTGTTCTATTGAAAAAGTATCAAATATTTTCTAATCCCCACAGATAAACACATTCATTCTTTTTCTACATAAACCAAACTTACATACTAACTCCTACTACTCTCCTCTTATTATTTCTTTTTATATACCTTAAATCTTATCTGCTGGCCCAGAATCATTAATGGCACTGAGTCCACTAGGCTGGGCAAAACTACTGGTATGGTCATTAATTCCACAGACTCAAAAATCATGAAAGAGTAATGCTAAAAACAATATAGTTGAGGTCCTTTATTTTAGGATAGAGAAATTGAGATTTGCTTGTACTATCTTCTTAATTTTTTCATGACATATTTTGATGGGAATTACTTTTTGAGGCCCCTGTCAATGCTCTTGAAATCAGCTTCATTTATATAAAACATGAACAAAGAACAGTGACTTGGTGATATATTACTTATATTATTTGTTGCTCGTGAATCTCACTTTCCTCATTTTTTTTGTAAGTCTTGTAATAGTCTATCTGTTTCACATTCTGAGTGATACATCTGAAAGTATGGATTATGTCTTCTTCTCCTGAAGGGTATTGACTTTTATAATGGCAGGCATTTAAAATAACTGAGGATCATCTTGCTTCACTCAGACTTTGTTTAATGCCTTGTTAGGGCTGCTTTATTACTGTGTGGTCTCTTTAGTGCTAGGAAATGGCCTCATTCTAGAATTTACTCTTTATTTCTAATATCTGACCTTGCAGGATTCTCAGCTGGAAGCCTCAAAGGTCTCAGCAGGGTCTCTATTCTGAATTGGGAGAAACTTCAACATATCTCAGCACAGAAATACCCCACTATTTTTGTTAATGTATAACCCTTATATCAAGTATTCCTACAGGCTTGCTGTTGCTTGACATGGCAGCTGAGTCATTGCCAAGGACCCAAAGAAATCCCAAGCAAACTTCTGAAGATGTTCCCATTGCTGTTCTCTCTTCTGTCATATGGCCCACAGCCCATGGCCCACATATTCTAACCATTTCAACAAGACTGCCTATTATCTCTGCCTTCTCAGCAAGACCATAGCTCACTGCTTGAGTTCAGCCTTCCTAAGCCATGTCTGGAAAATGTTTCCAGGCAGACTGCCAAGGTGAAATTCTTAATTCGTTCATTTTCTTTTATTCAATGACCGTGGTCCTATTCTGTTGTCCAATGACTTTATTTCAGTTATTTTCCCTCATGAAGAGAAGTCCATAATATTTATATGAGAGTTGTTTGCAAGTGAATTTAGCAAAGGTGATAAAATCTTTGCAATGATTGAGTATTTCCTAAAGAGAATTATTTCAAATATGTTTTCATTTCAAAATACAAAAAAGTGAAATATTGACCATTGTATTTTTTATTCCCCCTTTATAACAAGAAAAAGTCTTGAATAATTTCATGGCTTATACTACATTCCCAGTCTCTACCACATTCATGTAGTTTTATCGTTATATTGCACCACATTATTAGAAAAAAAAAAAAACATTAAAGCATACCTTTGTGATTAAGTTAAATATAAAGTCACTTGTTCTATGATAAAAATGGAATTAAGGGCACTATTTTTATCCTTCTGTTAGCACCACTTAATATTATTTTTATATTTTTTGCGATGTTAATAAGATTATAAGTATATCATATACCACAAAGGTATTTGATTTAGATGAAAATGGAAATATATTTCAAAGTCACAATAAGTTTTTACAGCTATTTTCCTCACTTAATCTTGTCTTTGACACTTCATACAAAATTTTTACCAAAATATCTGTATCTCACACACCCTAGTAAGAATGAGTATCTCCAAATCTCTAAGGACGTCTCAGTTCTCAGGAACAAACTAATTTCCACAGTATTTCTGCTATGCCTTGATGTGTCACAATTACTCTACATGGATTCATCTGACTTAACCATCCCAGTCTGGTACATTCACCATGATTTTGCCCATATGTTAGGTTTTAATACTGTTTTACCTAGTGCAAATTCAAGTAAGAGTGCAAGTTCTACTCAGAATCACTCTTCCCTCAGTTAAAATAGCAGATCAGAAAGGAACAGAGACGATATATAGTAACAGTCACGTTACAGGCAATACAATGGCACTAAATTCATATCTCTCAATAGTTACCCTGAATGTTAATGGGCTAAATGCCCCAATCAAAAGACACAGGGTATCAGAATGGATAAAAAAACAAAACCCATCAATATGTTGCCTACAAGAAACTCATTTTACATCCGAAGACACCTCCAGATTTAAAGTGAGGGGGTAGAAAACAATTTACCATGCTAATGGACATCAGAAGAAAGCTGAGGTGGAAATCCTTATATCAGATCAATTAGATTTTAAGCCAAGGACTATAATAAGAGATGAGGAAGGACACTATATCATACTCAAAGGGTCCCTCCAACAAGAAGATCTAACAATTTTAAATATCTATGCCCCTAACATGGGAGCAGCCAACTATATAAACCAATTAATAACAAAATCAAAGAAACATATCAACAACAATACAATA
>PISX010029513.1:0-19969 GCA_004024625.1 Mellivora capensis
AAGAGGAGTAATAGCAAATTAGTCAATTAGCAGTGAGTATAGTGTGTTCTGAAAATATACCATCCCTGTTTGCTGTCATCATTTTGTGAACTTAAATAATACTGAACTCAATTTTGTTAAGATGAGATGTAGGTCTGTAGATATTAAGCAGTTTATCCTCTCTCTTTTTCTCTCTGTGTTATCTCTCTCTTTTCTGAAAAATTGTTCTGTAGTCCCATGCAGTTGTTCTTATAGTATATTGTGAAGGAGATATATATATATTTATTTGCCTCCACTATTCTCACCTCAGAGGAATACTGGAAACTTGATTATAAAGCAATGAAGTTAATTTTCAGGTATTATGTAGTTACTGTTACTGTTTTTTTAATCTTTCTTATTTTTTATTTTATTTTATATATATATATTTTTTTAAGATTATTTCTTTCTTTATTTGAGAGAGAGAAAGTAAGAGAGAGCACAAGTGGGGTGAGAGGGAGAAGCAGGATCCCAGCTCAGCAGGGAGCCCCATGTGGGACTCAATCCCAGATGCTGAGATCATGACCTGCACGGAAGGCTGCGGCTTAACCAGCTGAGACACCCGGGCATCCCATGTTACTCTTATTGTTTTGAAGTCACATGTAGTGTATTAATGTTGGTTTCTTTCAACCTGTGAATCCCAGATTTCAAGGATAGGAACTGGTGATTTAACCATTCTTTCCAGAACTAAATCTTTTCCTTTTGGTAGGGTTTTTCCTAGAACCTTCCTATCACATCACTGTCATGATGACCTCATTAATATTCCTAATTTACCCCACCATAGTGATTAATACCCGACAAACATTTTTGAGTGCCTACTATATGTCAGGCACTGTATGAGGCTCTAGAATTATACCTAACAATCTCAGTCACTGAGTTGCATATAGACTAGGAGGTCTAGTTGCATATAGACTAGGAGGACTAGGAGACTAGTGAGGAAGGCAGGTAAGCAAAGAGTTGTGAGTAAATTCTAAATGATTGTATGAAAAGTCCCATGGGAGCAGAGTGGAGGCATGTCCGATCTTACCTTGAACTTAATCTGTGTTAGTTATCTATAGCTGTGTAACAAATTAACACAAATTTAGGATCTTAAAACAATACACATTTATTACCTCACAAAGGTTTTCTGTCAGGAGTCCAGACACCACTTGGATGGGTCATGTGCTTAGGGCTCATACATTTTCAATCAAAGCATCAGCCAGACTTACCTAGTATACACAGAATCATTTATATATCAATAATAATAGAGCATATTACATATGTAAAGTACAGTTTAATTTTACACATAAAATTATACATATAATGATGTTGTATACTAATTGTAAATCTTGTTTCTCTTTCCCAATAAGGGGACATTTAACTGAATTCTCCTATATAAAATTTTCTGAAAAATATAAAATGCAATGTGATCTGTGATCTAAGGAAATCTTCTGAGTCCCCTTGTACTAATTCATAATATAGCCTTAGAAAATGCTAATACTAATTTATAATAGCATAGTGATAAAATCGATTTTATTCTTTGAGTTAGACAATGGGAATATTAATGTTTTACTCCATAATTTTATATTAGTTAATCAAAATATAATTGCACTTAATTTGGCATCTCAGCTTACTAAAACATCACTTTTGATTGCATATACTCTGTCTTCTTAGAGAAAATTTTAGGAAAAACCTACAATCATGAAATTATATTGCCATCAAATAAATATTGCTCTCAATCTAATAGATTATATTGAATTACAAACGCTTATGTAGAAACGGATCTATTAATTCATGCATTCAATTACACTGGTAAGTATATTGAAAACTGGAAGTATACACTTAAATATGTAATCAAATCAATCTCTAATCCCAACTAGTTGGCTCTTGTTCTAATTAAATGTGCATTAACTGGGGTGTCTGGGTGGCTCAGTCGTTAACCATCTACCTTCAGCTCAGGTCATGATTCTGGGCTCCTGGGATCGACCCCCACATCAGGCTCCCTGCTCCACGAGCAGCCTGCTTCTCCCTCTCCCACTTGCCAAGCCTGTGTTCCTTCTCATGCTGTGTCTCTCTCTGTTATATAAATAAATAAAATCTTTTAAAAAAATAAAAATAAAAAATAAATGTGCATTAACTTCTTTGCCAATAAGAACCACATGTTGAAATCTATGAAGTACTTAGGCCTCTGCTTGATGGCTTTACATTTGTACAATAAAAACATTTCTACTAACATTGCTCAAGGAAAGGCCATTTGTTTCATTTTAGTTATTCAATTTGAAGTTTCATATAAAAATGAAATGATTTACGTAAAAGCTCTATGGAAGTAGAAACAGTTCTACAAAACTCCCACTGAGATTTGTAAAGATTCTAAGATTAAGGTAAATCCTACAAAAGCCCTGAAAATTCTTGCTGTCAAATACTAGAATCCAAAGAAATTTCTCCTTTTGTGTAGACAGGGGCAGATTAAGTCATAACCCAGTACAACAGAAAATGTGTCTTCTGGGAAGAGGAGATAACAGACCCCTACACAAAGCACACAAACAGTGCAAAGTACGAAGCAATGTCTTGTCATAACCCTGGGGCTCTGTCTTCACTGGGATGCCCAGCATGTGAACATCAGCTCTGCATGGTCCTGGATTCCCAAGTAGGAAACCACCTAGCGCTGCTTGGCTTATCTGCATGGGAGAGAAAAGAGGATCAAGTGTGGGCATCAATTATCATCTGTATGCAGTGGGGAAGATGGAATCCTTGAGCTTGGGGCTGGGTTAAGAGAAGGTTCCAATTTCAGCCGCTTGCTGTGTCATAATCATCCCTCTCCCACTAAACCTTATGCCATTTTTTGAGGCAAATCTAGACTCCTCCTTCCCCTGGATAGATTTACCTGATTTACCTTCCAAGCCTTTCCTGTCCTTTCTTTTTTTTTTAAGATATATGTATTTATTTGAGAGAGTGTGTGTGTGCACGTGTGGGGGAAGTCAGGCAAAGGGAGAGAGAGAGAGAGAGAGAGAGAATGAATCTCAAGTAGACTCCCCACTGAGTGTGGAGCAGACTCCAGGTTTGATCTCACGACCCTGAGATCATGACCTGAACCAAAATCAGGAGTCAGATGCCTAACTGACTGGGACATCCAAGTGTCCCTTTTTCTGTCCTTTTCTGTGTAACATCTTGGTCAGAAACAATAGAGACCAAAGTCCAGGTTTTGCTGAGTTAAGAAAGCTGGGAAGGGAATCCACATTCTTGACAATTTACACAAACTAGTTCAGTCCCACATCAGTGTTCCACATACCAAAGAGTTTCAGCTTCACCACTGCAAACAAAAAGTTGACAGGGCATAGGTGCCCACTCCCAGGTAGAAGACCCTGTAAGGCCTTCTTTTTGATTTATGTCCTATAACAATTTGGTCTAGGCTATACTGTACCAGTTGTTAAATATACTGAATGTCACCCTGGCCCTCACTCTTATGTTCATCCATGTTATAGCATGCATCAGTACTTCATTTATTTTTATGGCTAAATAATACTCAATTTTTTTACCACATTTGGCTATCCATTCATCATTGATGATCACATGGATTGTTTCCAACTTTTTGTGATTAGTGCTGCTAGAAACATTCGTGTACAAGATTTTAACACTTGTTTTTAATTTTTTTTTAATTTATTTATTTGTCAGAGAGAGAGAGAGAGCGAGCACAGGCAGACAGAGTGGCAGGCAGAGGCAGAGGGAGAAGCAGGCTCCCTGCCAAGCAAGGAGCCCGATGTGGGACTCGATCCCAGGATGCTGGGATCATGACCTGAGCCAAAGGCAGCTGCTTAACCAACTGAGCCACCCACGCGTCCCTTGTTTTAAATTTTTTTGAGACTATAACCGGGAGTAGAATTGCTAGGTCATATGATAAGTCTTTGTTTTGGCTGCTTAAGCTCCCTTGAAATTTTACATGAATTTTAGGATCAGCTTTTCCATTTTTGCATAATAAGGATTCTGCATATTGGGATTTTGAGAGAGATTGCATTGTGTGTGCAATCCACATACAATGTGTGGATTGTATTGAGTAGTATTGTCATCTTAAGAATATTAACTGTTCCAATTAATGAACACAGAATGTCTTTCTTTTATTTGGACCTTATTTAATTTCTTTCAGCAATGTTTGCAATTTTTAGTGTACCATTTTTGTTAAATTATTCCTAAATATTTTATTCCTTTTCATGTTATTGTAAATGGAATTGTTTTCTTAATTTCCTTCTCAATTGTTCATTATTAGTAGATAGACCACTGTCAATATTTGAGTTGTGTCTCCTGCAACTTTGCTGAA
The DNA here is from genome assembly GCA_004024625.1 of Mellivora capensis. Taxonomy (NCBI): domain Eukaryota; kingdom Metazoa; phylum Chordata; class Mammalia; order Carnivora; family Mustelidae; genus Mellivora; species Mellivora capensis. The sequence goes on from PISX010029513.1 coordinate 4,307, forward strand.
TTCATCATTAGCTCAAATATTTCCTTATGAATTCTCTAGGATTTACTGTACATTAGATAATGTTATCGAGGCTTAGAATTCATTTTACTTCTTCCTTACAAATTTGGATGTCTTTAACTTATTTTTCCTGTCTACTTGCTCTAATGCTCTAAATCCAATGTTAAATAAAAGTGGCAGAAGTCCCTAATCTTGAGGAGAAAGCTTTCAATCATTCATTATTGACTGTAGTGTTAGATATAGCATTTTCTTAAATGTCCTATATTTGGTTCAGGAAGTTTCATTCCATTTCTTGTAGTTTGAATGTCTTCATGAAAGGCTGTTGGATTTTCTCTTTTGCATTTTTTTTTCATTAATTGAGATGATCATGTGGTTTTTCCTTCATCCTGTTGATGTGGCATATTACATTGATTACTTTTCCTATGTTGAACAACCCTTGAGTTCTTGGGACAAATTCCAGTTTGTCATCATATATATATTTTTTTAATTCGCTGCTGGATTTGGTTTGCTAATATTTTCTTTAGGAGCTGTGCATCCATTTGTAGTTTTATTTTCATAAGATTTCTTTGTCTGGCTTTGGTATCAGAGTAATACTGGTCTCATAGAAAGAGTTAGGAAGTGTTCCTTCCTTTTCTGTTTTTTAAAATCTTTTTGTTTTTGTATGATTTATTTATTTATTTTAGAAGGAGTGAGAAAGAGAGTGAGAGTATGGGGAGGGGCAGAGGGAGAGAACATACTAACTGCTGAGCATGAGCTTGACTCAGAGCTCAGTTCCAGGACTCTCATATCATAACCTGAGCTGAAATTAAGAGTTGGTTGCTTAACCAACTGAACTACCCAGGGGCCCCTTCCTTTTCTGTTTTTAGGAGAGTTTGAGCATCACTATTGTAATTTTTTTTTAGTTTATATTCTTTGTCATGTGTGGCTACCAATTATTTGTTCCTCTAGCTTAGAGGTCATCTATTTTTCTGAAACAGCAGTAGCCAAAAAAAGAAGAAATCTATTTATCTGTCTAGATATCCATCCATTCATCCTCTATCACCTATACCTTCCATTCTTTGCAGATTCCATCTGTGCTGGAACACTCATTCAGAGCTTAACCATGTTTTTTTACAACTCAACCATAGCATTCAATTCCTTCTTTTTTTTTTTTAAGACCTTAATTATTTACTTGTCAGAGAGAGAGAAGGAGCACAAGCAGAGGGAGCTGCAGGCAGAGGGAGAAGCAGGCTCCCGCTGAGCAAGGAGACCAATGCAGGACTCTATCCTAGGACTCTGGGATCAACCTGAGCTGAAGGCAGACACTTAACTGACTGAGCTACCCAGGCATCCCCATTCAATTCCTTCTTGCATGGAGCAAAAATATCAGCCAGTAGTGGAAGGTTATGATCTTCTTAGGTATTTTCTGAGTATTCCTCTGGCCCTGGACATGTACATAGGCTTCTAGATTTCCCAACACATGTGGAAACTTTTCAAAGTTTTAATTACTCCAAATATCTTCTTAACTAGCTTGTTCCTTACCAGACTTTCATTCTGTCTATTGTTTATACAGATTTTTGTCCTTTACCCCAAGTGGTTTCTTTTATTACTTTTGCATTTAAGTTTGGCTTTCAACAAATGCTCAGAAAGCAGATTCAGCCATGGGAATACTATATGCAGGTGAAACAAATGCAAGCACTTAGTTGAACTTTCAGGGATCCTCCACAGTTGAAAACACACAACCACTTTTCTTTGAGAATGACGTTTATATTGCTCTCTCTGGTACTAGAAACTCTTACCAGAAATGCGAGCTTTTGTTTTCATGGCTGCTGCCAAGATAGGGAGTAGGTTATGGTAAACAGTTAAGTTAAAACACCAGAGCATTTTCTTACACAAACTCAATAGCTTCTTTTTCAACTGAGTTTCCCCATTTTTTTTTAAATTAGATTCCAGAATTTTAAAAAACTTGAGAGTTAAAATCAGCATATCCATTACTTTTGTGCAAGGACAAAATTTTGAAGTTTTCAACTCTGCCCTTTGTGATTATTTATAAAAGTTATTTTTCTTGTTTATATTATTTATTTTTTAAGATTTATTTATTTTTTAGAGAGACAGCAGGGGAAGGGACAGAGAGAGAGAGAATCTCAAGAAGACTCCCTTCTGAGTGTGGAGCCAGACCAGGGCTTGATCCTACCACTGTGAGATCATGACCTGAGTGCAAATCAAGAGTTGGATGCTTAACCAATGCCCAGGTGCCCCTATAAAAATCTTAAAAAAAAAAAACCAACTGATCTTTTTTTTAGGATTTTATTTATTCATTTGACAGAGAGAAACAGTGAGAGGAGAAACACAAGAAGGGGGAGTGGAAGAGGGAGAAGCAGGATTCCCGCTGAGAAGAGAGCCCAATGTGGGGCTTGATCCCAGGACCCCAGGTTCCTGACCCAGGTTGAAGGCAGACACCCAACAGCTGAGCCACCCAGGTGCCCCAAAAGTCATTTTTATATCTAAAGGAACTGAGTATTATTTGATGGTGGTTTCTCTTTCCATAATTTTTTTAAATTTCATTTATTTATTTAGTATTTTTATTAACATATAATGTATTATTTGCCCCAGGGGTACAGGTCTGTGAATCATCAGGCTTACACACGTCACAGCACTCATTATTTCACATACCCTCCTCAATCTCCATAATCCAACCACCTTCTCCATTACCCCCTCCCCCCAGCAACCCTCGGTTTGTTTTGTGAGATTAAGAGTCTCTTATGGTTTGTCTCCCTCCCTATACTACCTTGTTTCATTTTTTCCTTCCCTATCCCCCAAAAGCCCCACTCTGCCTCTTAAATTCCTCATATCAGCTGAGATCATATGACAATTGTCCTTCTCTGATTGATTTATTTCACTCAGCCTAATACCCTCTAGTTCCATCCACGTTGTTGCAGATAGCAAGATTTCATTTCTTTTGATGGCTGTATATAATTCCATTGTATATATATACCACATCTTCTTTTTTTTTTTTAAGATTTTATTTATTTATTTTGTCAGAGACAGAGGGAGAGAGAGCGAGTGAGCACAGGCAGACAGAGTGGCAAGCAGAGGCAGAGGGAGAAGCAGGCTCCCTGCCGAGCAAGGAGCCCGATGTGGGACTCGATCCCAGGACGCTGGGATCATGACCTGAGCCGAAGGCAGCCGCTTAACCAACTGAGCCACCCAGGCGTCCCTACCACATCTTCTTTATCCATTCATCTATTGATGGACATCTAGGTTCTTTCCATAGTTTGGCTATTGTGGACATTGCTTCTATAAACATTCAGGTGCACATGCCCCCTCGGATCACTACATTTGTATCTTTAGGATAAATACCCAGTAGTGCGATTGCTGGGTCATAGGGTAGCTCTATTTTCAACTTTTTAAGGAATGTCCATACTGTTTTCCAGAGGGGCTGCACCAGCTTGCATTCCCACCATCAGTGTAGGAGGGTTCCCCTTTCTCCGCATCCTCACCAGCATCTGTCATTTCCTGACTTGTTAATTTTAGCCATTCTGACTGGTGTGAGGTGATATCTCATTGTGGTTTTGATTTGTACTTCCCTGATGCCGAGTGATATGGAGCACTTTTTCATGTGTCTGTTGGCCATCTGGGTGTCTTCTTTGCAGAAATGTCTGCCATGTCCTCTGCCCATTTCTTGATTGGGTTATTTGTTCTTTGGGTGTTGAGTTTGATAAGTTCTTTATAGATTTTGGACACTAGCCCTTTATCTGATATGTCATTTGCAAATATCTTCTCCCATTCTGTCAGTTGTCTTTTGGTTTTGTTAACTGTTTCCTTTGCTGTGCAAAAGCTTTTGATCTTGATGAAATCCCAATATTTCAGTTTTGCCCTTGCTTCCTTTGCCTTTGGTGATGTTCCTAGGAAGAAGTTGCTGTGGCTGAGTTCGAAGAGGTTGCTGCCTGTGTTCTCCTCAAGGATTTTGATTGATTCCTTTCTCACATTGAAGTCCTTCATCCATTTTGAGTCTATTATCGTGTGTGGTGTAAGGAAATGGTCCAATTTCATTTTTCTGCAAGTAGCTGTCCAATTTTCCCAACACCATTTATTGAAGAGGCTGTCTTTTTTCCTTTGGACATTCTTTCCTGCTTTATTGAAGATTAGTTGACCATAGAGTTGAGGGTCTATTTCTGGGCTCTCTATTCTGTTCCATTGATCTATGTGTCTGTTTTTGTGCCAGTACCATACTGTCTTGATGATGACAGCTTTGTAATAGAGCTTGAAGTCTGGAATCATGATGCCACCAACTTTGGCTTTCTTTTTCAATATTCCTTTGGATATTTGAGGTCTTTTCTGGTTCCATATACATTTTAGGATTATTTGTTCCATTTCTGTGAAAAAAAAAAAAAAAAGGATGGGATTTCATTCAATGTGTAGATTGCTTTAGGTACCGTGGACATTTTCACAGTATTTGTTCTTCCAATCCATGAGAATGGAACATTTTTCCATTTCTTTGTGTCTTCCTCCATTTCTTCATGAGTACTTTATAGTGTTCTGAGTACAGAGTCTTTGCCTCTTTGGTTAGGTTTATTCCTAGGTATCTTATGGTTTTGGGTGCAATTATAAATGGTATTGACTCCTTAATTTCTCTTCCTTTTGTTTTGTTGGTGTATAAAAATGCAACTGATTTCTGTGCATTGATTTTATACCCTGACACTTTACTGAATTCCTGTACAACTTCTAGCAGTTTTGGAATGGAGTCTTTTGGGTTTTCCACATAAAGTATGATATCATCTGCAAAGAGTGAGAGTTTGACTATTTCTCTGCTGATTTGGATGCCTTTAATTTCTTTTTGCTGTCAGATTGCTGAGGCTAGGACTTCTAGTACTATGTTCTAGATAGTACATATCAATCTGCCATGTTGCTGATCTTAGCAGAAAAGCTCACAGTTTTTGCCCACCATTGAGAATGATATTCGCTGTGGGTTTTTCATAGATGGCTATGATGATATTGAGGAATTTACCCTCTATGCCTACACTTTGAAGAGTTTTGATCAAGAAAGGATGCTGTACTTTGTGAAATGCCTCAGCATCTATTGAGAGTATCATATGGTTCTTGTTCTTTCTTTTATTAATGTCTTATATCACATTGATTGATTTGCAAATGTTGAACGAACCTTGTAGCCCAGGAATAAATCCCACTTAGTCATGGTGAATAATCCTTTGAATGTACTGTTGGATCCTATTGGCTAGTACTTTGGTGATAATTTTTGCAATGTATTCATCAGGGATATTGGTCTGTAATTCTCTTTTTTTAATGGATTCTTTGTCTGATTTTGGGATCAAGGTAATGCTGGCCTCATAAAATGAGTTTGGAAGTTTTCCTTCCATTTCTATTTTTTGGAACAGTTTCAGGAGAATAGTTATTAATTCTTCTTTAAGTGCTTGGTAGAATTCCCCTGGGAAGCCATCTGTCCCTGGGCTCTTGTTTATTGGAAGATTTTTTGATGACTGCTTCAATCTCCTTACTGGTTATGGATCTGTTCAGGTTTTCTATTTCTTCCTAGTTCAGTTGCGGTAATTTATATGTCTCTAGGAATAAAAACATTTCTTCCAGATTGTTAAATTTGCTGGCTTATAGTTGCTCATATGTTCTTATAATTGTTTGTATTTCTTTGGTGTTGGTTGTGATCTCTCTTCTATCATTCATGACTTTATTTATTTGGGTCCTTTCTCTTTTCTTTTTGATAAGTCTAGCCAGGATTTTACCAATCTTATTAATTCTTTCAAAGAACCAACTTCTAGTTTCGTTGATTTGTTCTGCTGTTCTTTTGGTTTCTATTTCATTGATTTCTACTCTGATCTTTATGATTTCTCTTCTTCTTCTGGGTTTAGGCTTTCTTTGCTGTTCTTTCTCCAGCTCCTTTAGGTGTAGGGTTAGGTTGTGTACTTGAGACCTTTCTTGTTTCTTGAGAAAGGCTTGTATGGCTATATGCCTTCTTCTCAGGACTACCTTTGCTGTGTCCCACCGATTTTGAACAGTTGTGTTTTCATTATCATTTGTCTCCATGATTTTTTTCAATAATTCTTTAGTTTCCTTGTTGACCCATTCATTCTTTAGTAGGATGCTCTGTAGCCTCCATGTATTTGAGTTCTTTCCAGCTTTATTCTTGTGATTGAGTTCTAGCTTCAGAGCATTGTGGTCTTAAAATATGCATGGATGACCCCAATATTTTGGTACCAGTTGAGACCTGATTTGTGACCCAGGATGTGATCTATTCTGGAGAATGTTCCATGTGCACTAGAGAAGAATGTGTATTCTGTTGCTTTGGGATGGAATGTTCTGAATATATCTGTGATGTCCATCTGGTCCAGTGTGTAATTTAAGGCCTTTATTTCCTTGTTGATCTTTTGCTTGGATGATCTGTCCATGTCATTGAGAGGGATTTTAAAGTCCCCTATTATTGTATTATTGTTGAAGTGTTTCTTTGATTTTGTTATTAATTGGTTTATATAGTTGGCTTCTCCCATGTTAGGGGCATAGATATTTAAAATTGTTAGACTCCTTTTTGGACAGACCATTTGAGTATGATATAGTGTCCTTCCTCATCTCTTATTATAGTCTTTGGCTTAAAATCTAATTGATCCGATATAAGGATTGCCACCCCAAATTTCTTTGGATGCCCATTAGCATGGTAAATTGTTTTCCACCCCCTCACTTTAAATCTGGAGGTGTCTTTGGGTCTAAAATGAGTTTCTTGTAGACAGCATATTGATGAGTTTTGTTTTATTATCCATCCTTATACCCTGTGTCTTTTGATTGGGGCATTTAGCTCATTTACATTCAGGGTAACTATTGAAAGATAGGACTTTAGTGCCATTGTATTGCCGGTAAGGGGACTGTTTCTGTATATTGTCTCTGTTCCTTTCTGGTCTACTACTTTTAGGCTCTCTCTGCTTAGAGGACCCCTTTTAGTATTTCCTGTAAGGCTGGTTTGGTGTTTGCAGATTCTTTTAATTTTTGTTTTTCCTGGAAGCTTTTTATCTCTCCTTCTATTTTCAGTGATAGCCTAGCTAGACATAGTATTCTTGGCTGCATATTTTTCTCATTTAGGGCCCTGAATATATCATGCCAGTTCTTTCTGGCCTGCCAGGTCTCTGTGGATAAGTCTGCTGCTAATCTAATATTTCTACCATTGTATGTTACAGACTTCTTGTCCCGAGTTGCTCTCAGGATTTTCTCTTTGTCACTAAGACTTGAAAGTTTTACTATTAGATGATGGGGTGTGGACCTATTTTTATTGATTTTGAGGGGGGTTCTCTGCTCCTCCTGGATTTTGATACTTGTTCCTTTTGCCATATTCAGGAAATTCTCTAATAATTTGCTCCAATATACCTTCTGCCTCTCTTTTTCTTCTTCTTCTGGAATCTGAATTATTCTAATATTGTTTTGTCTTATGGTATCATTTATCTCTTCAATTCTCCCGTTGTGGTCCAATAGTTGCTTGTCTCTCTTTTGCTCAGCTTCTTTATTCCCCGTCATTCAGTCTTCTATATCACTAATTCTCTCTTCTGCCTCATTTATCCTAGCAGTAAGAGCCTCCATTTTTTTTTGCACCTCATTAATAGGTTTTTTTACTTCAACTTGGTTAGATTTTAGTTCTTTTTTTTCTCCAGAAAGGGCCTTTATCTCTCCAGATGGTTTCTCTAATATCTTCCATGTCTTTTTCAAACCCAGCTAGCACTTTGAGAATCATTCTGAACTCTAGATCTGACATATTACCAATGTTTTTATGGATTAAGTCCCTAGCCATCAGTACTGCCTCTGGTTCTTTTTTTTTTTTTTTTTTTTTGTGGTGAGTTTTTCCACCTTGTCATTTTATCCAGATAAGAATATATGAATGGGAGAATTAAATACTAAAAGGGTGGCAAAGACCCCAGAAAAATGTACACTAACCAAATCAGCGGAGACACAAAACCGGGGGGAGAAGAAAGTGGTAAAAAGAAATTTAAAAATATACATATGAATATAAATATAAATATAAATGTGTGTGTGTGTGTGTGTGTGTGTATATATATATATATATATATATATTAGACTGGTGAAAAGAACAGAACCACCCACTTGATTTTGGGTGTATTTCAGTCTCTTAGAAGAAACTACCTCCCAAAATTTTAAAGAAAGAAAAACATATATATACAAAAATAAGGGTAAACACGATGTAAGGATGGAATATAACTCTAAAGATGAAAATTTTTTAAAAATTCTAAAAAATAAATTGATAAGTTGTTTGGGGGCACCTGGGTAGCTCAGTGGGTTAAGCTTCTGCCTTTGGCTTAGGTCATGATATCATGGTCCTGGGATCGAGCCCTGCATTGGGCTCTCTGCTCAGCAGGGAGCCTGCTTCCCCCTCTCTCTCTGCCTGCCTCTCTGCCTACTTGTGATCTCTCTCTGTCAAATAAATAAATAAATAAATAAATAAATAAATAAATATATTTTAAGATAAGTTGGTTGGAAAAAGAAAGAAGAAAAAAAAGGGGGAGGGCAGAGAATGTGCTCAGGCTGGAGACTAGAACAAAGCCCTGTGCTAGATTAATGTATATTTTGATCTATTAGAAGAAATTATATCCCAAAATTTTTTAGAAAAAAAAACCCTATATGTATACAAAAAATAAATTAAGTACAATGAAGAATAAAATATGACTATAATAATGAAGGTTTAAAAAGATTTTTTTTACATAGGTATTATTAAGATAAACTGGTTAAAAAACATTAAAAGAGGAAAGAGGAAAAGTTAAAAAAAATTAGAATAAGAAAAAAATAAAATTAAAAAACTTTAACTTTGCAAGACTAAGGGATCATGAGGAGAAAGCCATGAATTCCATGCATTGCTTTCCCCTCCTCTGGAATTCCGCTGTTCTCCTTGATCAGTGAGCATGGTCTTAGCTGGATGTTCTTGCTGATCTTCTGGCAGAGGGGCCTGTTGCTGTGATTCTCAAATGTCTTTTCCTGAGGTGGAATTGCACGGCCCTTGCCAGGGGCCAGAATAAGAAATCTGCATGGGTTCACTCTCAGGAGCTTTTGTTCCCTGAACGCTTTCCCTAGAGCTCTGGAGGATGGGAATGAAAATGGTGGCCTCCCAATCTCCAGCCCAGAGTAGCCAAGGGCTCAGGGTCCCATTCCTCAGTGTGCCCTTAGAGAAAAGGTGTCAATCACCCCTATCTCCCTGGTCTCCGGCAGTGCTCTGGGCTCACCCACCCTGTGACTGAGAGTTTCTGTCTCTGACTCACAGACCTGATTGGCATCTCCAAAGCCAGCAGATTCCTGCCTCCAGGGGAGGAAGGTGAGTCTCCCTGGATTTGCCGCTTGTGGGGTCCCTGCTCAAAGCACAGTGGTACAACTGTGCCATAGATCACAGTTTAAGGTAACCCCAGGCTGAGAGCTCACTCCTTGGCTCTGTCTCTGCAACTGGCTTCCCTGCTTCAATACCTGGGAGCTCTGCCACACTCAGACACCCCTGATCTTTCAGTGACCCTGCGGGTTCTGAGACCACACTGTCCCCACAAGGGCTCCACCTGAGCTTAGCCTCTGGAGCCATATCCCTCAGTGGAGCAGACTTCTGAAAGTTCTGATTTTGTGCTCCACTGCTCTGCCACTTGCTGGAAGCTGGCCCCTCCCCTGCAGTCTATCTTCCTGTCACCTTGGATTCACTTCTCCACACATCCTACCTTTCAGAAAGTGGTCAATTTTCTGTTCCTAGAATTGGTGCTCTTCTTCTCTTTGATCTCCTGTTGAGTTTGTAGGTGTTTGGAATGGTTTGATAACTATCTAGCTGAACTCCTGATACCTGATGTCGTTTCAGTCTGCTAGTCTTCTGCCATCTTGCCTCTCTCCTCTCTTTTTCCATAAATTTAATGATAAGTCCCAATCTATCTGCTCTTTGATATTGATACAGTTTGTAATTACTGCTATTTTATTTTGTAGCTACATTCCTCTCCACATGTCCAAACTAGTGAATTACCTGTGTAAAATAAAGACGAAATCTCATCTGGCTATCACACACCTGAACACAATTATTGATTTCATCGTGACTGCCAGAATTTGAGAGGAGGCTACATGAAAGCTAAAGTATTAAAGCAGTAAATATTCATAAAATTATACATAGTATAAATCCCCTCTCCATGAGGTAGCCTCTCCCACATCAGCCATCCTTCTTCCCCTTTTACCATAACCTGTCATCCCACAGTGAGCAACTGCATGCTTCTTGAACAACGTGAGAAGAAAGTCTGGAAATGAGATTTGTACTTAAATTGTGTCTGAGCTCCTATCAATGGCCCTATTATTTAGTCTATAAGATGCCACATGCTTTGAGGGTACTAATATTATAGCACAAACGGACATCTCCTTAAATGTCTTTTACCAGATAAAGAAAGAGAAAGTCCTGTTTTCCAATGTTGATGATGTTAAAAAAACAAAACAGGGGGTGCCTGGGTGGCTCAGTTGGTTAAGCGTCTGCCTTTGGCTCAGGTCATGATCCCAGGGTCCTGAGATTGAGTCCTTCATCGGGCTCCTTGCTCAGTGGGGAATCTGCTTCTCCCTCTCCCTCTGCTGCTTCTCTGCTTGTGCTCTTTCTCTCTCTCTGACAAAAAAAAATAAAAATCTTAAAAAATAAAAATTAAAAAAAAAAAAAACATAGGCCCAAAATGGAGTCATTTATGCTAGACCATGTCACCAAACATGGGCTTACTATCAAACCTAATTGCAGGTTTTTGGGGTTTTGTTTGTTTTTTCAGTAGGGTCCATTCCCAGCACAGGGCTTAAACTCACAACCCTGAGATCAAGACCTGATCTGAAATCAAGAGTCAGGTGCTTAACTGCCTGAACCACTGAGGCACCCCAATCTAATTGCAGTTTTGACCTTTCACGGAAATGCAGCTTTATCTAATCAGTCAGGAATTTTCTGATCAGCACCAATTAGGTAATCTGCCATATGGACCCTCTCCATCCTCTAAAGGAAGATGAGGTAGTCCACCTAATAAGACCCTTTTGTCCCCCAAAGAAGGTGACCTCATCCTAAATAATCCTTTTTTTTTTTCCTTTTTATGAGTTTCTTGTCCTACTTTTAGAAACCTTTCCCTTTTGTAACCTTTTGGAGCATCTCTCTATTTGCTAGATGGGATGATGCCCAATTCATGAATTAATTGATATAGCCAATTATATCTTTAAAATGAACTCATTTTAATTTTTGTTCTTTAATGATGTTAATTGTATGGATCCACTTACTTTTTTTTTTTTTCCAAACCCACTTACTCTTGAAGTAAACTGTAGAATATGGAGAAAGACTATAACAAATTTTGAAGTTTGCCCCCCCTCAAGCCTGAATGAGTGGATGAGAAAAGCTTGCTGAGCATAGGTCACATTTGAAAGAATTAGAGAATGCATTTCTTGCTTCAGTGAGGGCAGCCTTGCGCTAGAACAACTTTGCCCTCAATGAGATGCTCATTGCAAAGCATAGTTTTTGCTAGTATACATTAATATAATTATTATAATATATAATTAATTAATTAATTTAGTATACACTAATTTATGTAATCCATTTAGACATTCACTATCAATTTCTAGAGTAAAGAATACATTTTTATATGATGATAGAGACAGGAACAATTGGTTAGCCAAAAAGCCTGATCAAGGAAGTATAAGAATGGGTTATCATGAGTACGGCCATCTTGGAGGCCAGGAAGCCATTTTACTGAGGACATGACTTGCAGAAAAGAGGAACTAGGTAAAACCTGAAAAACAAGTTAATCATGAACACCAGAATTGAATATAGCTGTGGGTGATGCCAGAATTGAATGCAGCTGTGGAAAATTGCTATATAAACCCTTGGGTTTGAGTGCTCGGGGTCCTTGTAGAAACCTGCTGCATCGGGAAGATACTTGGACCCCAGCTAGCTGGAAATAAACCTCGATGTGTGATTTGCATTATCATGGGTGTCCTCTGTCCATTTGAGGGGTGGTTGACTCTGTATTCTAACATTTGGAGGTCCCACCGAGATTTATATATATTCTTTAAGACCCTCCTCAGGGAGACAGACAACTCCCCGATACCGAGGTTTAACTAAAGGAACCGTGGAAGGAGGATTGGCCACCTCCATCTGGAGAACTTAAGGTTCTCACCTGGAGGGACTGAAGATCCCTATCTGGTTCTGGTAGAGATCTCACCTGGAGGGACTGCAGGTCCCTATCTGGATCTGGTAGAGAATTCTCATCTGGGTGGGTGAAAGGGTTACGAGCCTGGAGGCTCCACTACTGGAAGTCGTGGGAGACGTCCCTGATGAAAAGGTGCCAGAACGACGTCCACAGTAGACACCGTTTGGACGGCTAGGTAAGGATCCCAAGCGTTGTGTGAGTGGAACAGCGCCTGTGGATGTGTTATGGTTGACCGGCCAATGGGTGTTAGAACACTCGTTTTGAATTTGTATGTTTTCTGGCTTTGTGTCTCTTGTCTTTGTCTGGCTTCTTTGTGTGTTAATAATGGGACAGGCTCAAGCAACTCCTAAGACCCTGCTCCTGAGCCACTTCCCTGAGATCCACGCCAAGGCTCGCGATCATGGAGTGGAAATAAAAAAGGGTAAGTTTGATACCCTCTGCTCTGCAGAGTGACCTGCTTTTAAGGTGGGCTGGCCACCTCAGGGACCTTTTCCCTGGCCATTATTAAGAAAGTCCAAGAGGTGATCAAACAGCCCAGACTACAGGGCCACCCGGACCAATATCCTTACATTTTAATGTGGCAGGCTTTGGTAGAAAGTCCTCTCTCCTGGCTGAAACCATTTGTCCCTGAAAAGCCAGAAGATCTCCCCCAGGTGCTGACCATCTCTCCCCCGCACCCACATGCGCACAATCTTAGGGCCCGTCAGAAACTCTCGGAGGGAGGCCCACCCAAGGAACCCATCTTACAGGAAGGGTTGGACATGTAACCCCTCCCTTATAGACTTAGATTTGGAAGGAAACCCCCCTCCATATGCGCCTGTAGCGCCACTTCAACCTGAGGCAGCCACTCCTCCCGAGCTCCCTCACTCATCTGCTTCCACATCTGCACCCCCCCTACTGCTCTCACCCAGGGACCAGCAAGGGGATTAAGGCCCCGCAGGCACCAGGAGGAAACCCCAGAAGAGGAACCATCTTCCTCTACCTCAGCTGGGGCGCTCATTCTCTCCGTAAAGGCCCTGAGAGGTACTGGTCCAAATGGGGAACAATCTTACCAGTATTGGCCTTTTTCCAGCAGCGATCTGTATAACTGGAAGGCTCAAAACCCCCCTTTTTCTCAAGACCCAAGGGGTTTAACTGACCTATTTGAGTCTATTATGCATACACATAGCCCCACCTGGGACGACAGCCAGCAGCTCCTTAAAACCTTGTTTACCACTGAAGAGCGTGAATGTATCCTCACTGAAGCTAGAAAGAATGTTCCCGGCGACAATGGATGGCTGACAACCCTGCCGAACCTGATCGATGAGCGCTTCCCCTTGAATAGACCAGATTGGGACTTTGGGAATGCGGAAGGTAGGGAGCGTCTCTGAGTCTACCGCCAGACTCTTATGGCAGGTCTCTGAGCGGCAGCACGCTACCCCACCAATTTAGCTAAGGTAAAGGCCATTGTGCAAGGGGAAACTGAAAACCTGGCCATGTTTTTAGAGCGCCTCTATGATGCCTACCGACAGTACACCCCTCTAGACCCCCTGGCAGAAGAAAATCAGTCAGCTGTGATTATGTCCTTTATAAACCAGGCTGCCCCAGATATTAGGAAGAAATTATACAAGCAGGAAGGGTTGGGGGACATGACCATTCGAGATCTGATGAAAGTGGCAGAAAGGGTTTCTAACACTCCGGAGACCCCAGAAGAAAGAGGATAGAATCAGGGAAGAACATCAGGAACTACAAGAAAAGATTTGACAGGAGGATAGAGAGCACCAGCGTAAGGAAAACCAGAAAAACCAGAAAGAAATAGCTAAAATATTACTGGCAGGAGTCCAGGGTTGGACCAGACCAAATTCAGGTCAGGCAGGCCCCATGTGTCCCCCGACCTAAACTAGGCAGAGAACAATGTGCCTATTGTAAGGAGTACAGGCACTGGAAAAAGGAGTGCCCTAACCGCAAAAGGCAACAGGAGCGAGCTGCTATGTTTGGCAAGGACGCCCGGGTCCTATTAGCGGGGATGGACAGTGACTAGGGGGGATGGGACTCAGGTCCTCTCCCCAAGTCTTGGGTAACTATGTATGTGGAGGGGAAACCAATGGGATTCATGGTGGACACAGGAGCCCAGTACTCGGTTTTAAACAAGCCTACGGAACCCCTGTCTCAGAAAACCAGCCTGGTACAGGGGGCAACTGGGTCCAAGGCTTATCGATGGACCAGTAGGTGCTAGGTGGACTTGGGCCGCCACCAAGTGACCCACTCCTTCCTAGTTATCCCTGAATGCCCGGCCCCCTTGTTGGGACGTGATCTCCTAACCAAAGTCCAGGCCCGTACCCACTTTGAGCTGGTTGGCATCAAAGTGATGGACGGCCAAGGACAGCCCCTTCATGTCTTGACCCTGTCCCTCACGGGTGAGCATTGCTTGTTTGCCCTGCAGGGTACCCCTCCCCCTACAGGTGGCCTTGTGAGATGGATTACTGGCTTAGAACGTATCCTCAGGCATGAGCAGTAATAGCGGGTATGGGTCTGGCAGCCGACCGAGCACCAATAGTGGTCGAAGTCAAAGCCTTGGCCCAGCCTATCCGGGTTCTGCAGTACCCCATGTCCGCTGAGACGCGAAAGGGGATCGCCCCACACATTAACAGCCTCTTAGAAGCTGGGATACTGAAACCCTGCCACTCTGCCTGGAACACCCTGCTTCTCCCCATTAAACCAGGGGGGAAGGATTGCTGGCCAGTCTAGGACTTAAGGGAAGTAAATAAGAGAATCGAGGACATCCACCCCACGGTCCCCAATCCTTATACCTTACTAAGTCACTTGCCCCCTTCACATACTTGGTACACCACCCTAGACCTAAAGGATGCTTTTTTTAGCATAGCCCTCGCACCCGGTAGCCAACACATTTTTGCCTTCGAATGGCATGATGACAACACGGGAACTCCCAGACAGTTGACCTGGACTAGACTACCACAAGGCTTTAAAAACTCTCCAACTCTGTTTAATGAAGCCTTAAATCAGGATTTGGACTCGTTTTGCTGGAGCCATGATTCAGTTACACTCCTGCAATACGTAGATGACTTGCTTCTGGCAGCCCCCACCAAGGCCGAGTGCCGACAGGCCACCGGAGACCTCCTCCAGGAACTGGGGCAATTGGGCTATCGAGCTAGTGCAAAAAAGGCTCAAATATGCAGGCAGACAGTCACTTACCTGGGATATGAACTAAAGGGGGGAACCAGATGGCTAACAGAAGCCATGAAAGAGACTATTCTTGGGCTGAGGTCGGGACTGGAAGTCTAAGAGGTCCGTGAGTTCCTAGGGACGGCGGGCTACTGCCGACTATGGATTTTGGGTTATGCTGAGATAGCAAGGCCCCTGTATGAGGCAACCAAGGATAAGGTCCCCTGGGCCTGGGGGCCAGAACAGCAGAAGACCTTTGACGATCTCATAAACTGCCCTCTTGAAAGCACCAGCGCTGGCATTGCCAGACCCCCTGAAACCCTTCATTCTC
>PISX010029514.1:9818-20056 GCA_004024625.1 Mellivora capensis
GGTTGGGGGAGCCAGGTGGTGGGTATTGTGGAGGGCACGCATTGCATGGAGCACTGGGTGTGGTGTAAAACTATGAATTCTGTTACGCTGAAAAGAAATTAAAAAAAAATTAACAACAACAAAAAAAAGAAATGTCTTAGTTTGGGCTACTAAACAAAAAAACAGGGGCGCCTGGGTGGCTCAGTGGGTTAAAGCCTCTGCTTTCGGCTCAGGTCATGATCCCAGAGTCCTGGGATCGAGCCCCACGTCGGGCTCTCTGCTCTGTGGAGAGCCTGCTTCCTCCTCTCTCTCCCTGCCTGCCTCTCTTGCCTACTTGTAATCTCTGTCAAATAAATAAATAAAATCTTAAAAAAAAACAAAAAAGTTGGTTATGGGACGCCTGGGTGGCTCAGTTGGTTAAGCCGCTGCCTTCGGCTCAGGTCATGATCCCGGCGTCCTGGGATCGAGTCCCACATCGGGCTCCTTGCTCAGCAGGGAGCCTGCTTCTCCCTCTGCCTCTGCCTGCCACTCTGCCTGTGTTCGCTCACTCTCTCTCCCTCTCTCTGACAAATAAATATAAAAAAAAAAAAAAATTTTTTTTAAAAACCACCACAAACTGGGTGGGTTAACAACAGAAATTTATGTTTTACAACTCTGGGGACTGGAAGTCTGAGATCAGGGTGCCCAGCATGGTCAGGTTCTATAGCTCTCTCTCTCTCTCCCTGCTTCACAAAGTGCTATCTCTTCTTTGTACCCTCATGTGGTAGAGAGAGCATGTCAGAGTGGGCCAGGATATTTTATACAGGGTGGTCTAGTGATTCTAAGAACTTTCTAGAAAACAAGAGCAGTAAGTGCAAAGCCAGCTTTTTATAGGGGCCCCTTGGTACCTGGGATCTTTTGTTTAGTTAGATTTTCATCAAGAAACAAACTCTTAATTCTTTCCAAAGAAGTCCTCATTGGTGTTGTATTCCAGGAGTTCCCGAATGCCTGAGGAAGTCAGCTTCTTGCCTCATTACTTAGAGGCAAACCACCTGATGAACAACCAGTTCACTATTCTTCTCCTCAGAACTTTATTAACACTGCCCCCGTGGTCTTCTAGCATGGACTGCTGCTGTGGCAACATCTCAGAGGACAAAGCACCTGGAGATAGAATGATTGCTAAATAACTATCACACCATCCCTGGTAGGAGGAAGAGCAGGTGGAAGCAGGCAATAACAAGGGTAAGGGCAAAGTGCATGGCTCGGGATCCATCCTCTCTGTGGTTTTGTCAACATGGTGGTGTCGGACCATGAGGATCTGGTGTCAATGCCAGCTTTTGGAATCTTGGAAATTTAGGTTCCAGTCCCATATCTACCACTTACTGACTTTCCCTTTATGAGTCTCAATTTTTCTATCTGTAAAATGGGAGTAATAATAATCACCTTGGTGAGGTCACTGCAAGGATGAGAGGCAATGAGCAAGTGCCAAGTGCCAGTCCCTTGGTACTAATAAATAACAAAAGCTACTATTTCTATTGTACAAACCTGGCTACACCACCAAGTTGTAAGGACCAAATCTGTATATAAACATAATAATGCACTCATATGTGCATCTATCTATATCTATCACCAATCTCTATGTATGCATATATGTTTTTAAAACATGCACAGGAGATAAAATATATGCACAAAAGGAAAGATACCAGCCTATTTAGAAAGATTCTTGACCAACACTGCATTAAATGTTGATAGAAAACCAATAGATGACATATATATTTGCAGAGATTTTTTTCTGCAAATGTCAATCTAACCCACATTAAAGTTTTATCAAGGAACTTAAATATTAATTTTCTTTTATTTTTGAAAAACTGCTGTAAACCAGTAACTCCCAAAATGCAAGCTCCCTCCTGAAATCTAATGTGGAATTGATGAATTCACATAGCTGGCCAAAGGGAAGGGGCCCACTAAACTGATGAAAATAGCACTTCCCAACCTGGTGGTCCATCAAAATCTAGTCCAGTCATCAGCAGACACCACTCCTTGTATGAAAGTCTTATTGTCGTTTCTTCCTGGACTGTTTTCATCTTATCTTCGCTGTATTAATATACCAACCATCTGTTGTGAGCGAGGCAAATGGACAGAATCTGGTAAGTCTATATTGAACTGACAAGTCCTTTAGACCCCAGTATCTATGTCATTTATTTTCATTTCTTCTGCCTTTTATTTTTACCTTTTTTTTAAAAACTGGTGAGAAGATTCTAGGCTCCCCCAAGCACACTTGAGTCTTTGATAATGTCAGAATGACACAGTTGAGGAAAAGCACCCTCCATGGAATTAAAATGTTTGCTAACAGGCTTATAACCATCTAGGTTTCTCCAAAACTTGAGCTCTGGACAGTCTGGCTCACCAGTTAACACACAAACAAAACTGCTGCATCAGGAAAATTCTAGGCTTTTGGAAGACCTGAATCTTCAAGTCCAGGGGACAGGAACATACAGCTAGAAATCTGATAGGCCGTGTGCTTTAGGTGAAGAAGAGGAAGGTGAGAGAGCCTGACACGGAGCCCCAGGGCAGAAGACATAGGCGCATACACTTCTGACCTGGAAGCAGCTCAGGAACCATTTAGACTGAGCTGAGCACTCGCCCTCGAGCTTGAGAAAACATCAGAATCACTGGAGAGGCTTGTTGAACACAGGTTGCTGTGCCCCACCTCACAGGTTCTGATTCAGTAGGTCTGGGGAAGGGCATGAGGCGCGGCATTTCTAACAAGTCCACAAGGTAATGCCCATACAGCTGGCCCAGGTGACTACGATCTGAGAACCTCTGGGCTAGGGCAATGGTCATTAAACTTTGCTACATAGTATAATCACCTACAGAGATTTTAAATGTTCCAGTACCTAAATCACATCCCACACCAATTAAATGGGAGTCGTTGTGGGTAGGATATAGTTGGCATTCAGGCATCTTTTAAGGTTTCCCAGATGACTGCAACATGCTGCCAATTTTAACCAACCAACTGCCGGTTCAGGTGGAAAACCAAGACTACCTTGCTGGTGGCAGGACAAACTAGATCCTAAGTCTTGTCTCCTACTGTGGGCTCTTCCCGCTTCCCTCAGAGCACTGACTCTCAGAGAAAGCACAAGGACACAGCAGATGGGGTACAGTGGCAGGTTTTAACAAGAACCCCCTGTATTCCCGCACCCGTTACGAGCACCGCAATATACATACAGTGTTTCTCAACCAGGTGCATAAAGAGTACTCCAAATCTTAGTGGCTTAAAACAACAAATAGTTATTACCTCACAGTTTCTGTGGATCAGAAATCACAACCAGGCTGCAGGCATGAACTCTCCCCTGGATGAGAGCACAGAGGGTACTCGGGAAGAAAGAAGGGAGAGAGCAATACAAAAAGGAAACCAAGAATAAAGCTTATCCTCCAAACTTTCTGAGTATAAAGGAAGAATAGGTCTGAAAATCATAAGGAAAGTGAGGGAAAGAGTAATATGAGCTTTACTGAAAATGGGAGAAGCTAACAGAATATCTGACAAACAAGAAGGTAACTGTGCTGCCCTCATTAAAGCAATCGGGAAAAATATGTAAATATCTAATTTCATCCAGATGTCTAGACTGGCTGAATAAATGTAATAAATATAAATTAAACTTTAAGTCTTGAAGAAATTTATATTCCACCTGAAGACTGAAGTAATAGGCTATCTAGGAACAAAGAGACTCTTTTCATAGTGGGTCTGTGTCAATATCACAACTAAGACTCTGGTCTCCTGGTTCTCAGCCCACACCTTCCATTCATAACCCCACCCACATCCCAACAATACATATTCAACCCCACAGCAGACCATCAACATCCCAGACCATGGACTGCTTCTGTTTTCACCAAGTATTGTGGCAGTACAGCCATTCACAAAGGTGAGAAACAAGTGGGTTGGCGAGCACGTATTATAGGCGGCTTCTTCCACTCCTAGTCTGTCCACCCAGAGCAAAGGGAAGTTTGCAACGGACATACAGAACAGCATCAGAATTTGCCCAGCTCAATTTGACTTTATTTCTCTTCTCAAGAACCATTAACTAAGGGGCGGATATGTGCTAAGCACTGCACCAGGCACAGGGGTTACAAGTCCAGATAAGACCCACTGTCTGCTCTTGAGTAGCTCCAAGTCCAAGAGGAGAAGAGTGGTAAGTCAGTAACTACAGTCCAGTGAAGAGAGGTGCCTTACTGGGAACACGGATCAGGGGAATTGAAATCACACTGAAGAGGTTAGAGAAGG
Organism: Mellivora capensis; assembly: GCA_004024625.1. NCBI lineage: Eukaryota > Metazoa > Chordata > Mammalia > Carnivora > Mustelidae > Mellivora > Mellivora capensis. The sequence goes on from PISX010029514.1 coordinate 14,059, forward strand.
CTGCCTAACAAAAGAGACTCTTGAGAGGAATTTAAAGGAATATAATGTATTTGGGTAAAAGTGAAGAAAGTCTTCAATAGAAGTTTATGTACAAAGGAGTGAAGTCTTCAAAGAGCATATGTGCTCAGAAATAGAAAAGAAATTCAGTGTGGTTAGGACTGATGAATTTTGGAGGAAAGGGGCAAGGACTAATACCAAAAGAACTGTACGGGTTTCCTATTGCTGCTCTAACAAATTTCCACAAAGCTAGTGGTTTCAAATGACACAAATTTAGTCTCTCACAGTTCTAAGGGTCAGAAGTCCAAAATGAGTCTTACAGGACTAAAATCAAGGTGCAGGCAGAGCTGGTTTCTTCTGGAGTCTCCAGGGAAAAATCTGTTTCTTATCACTTCCAGCTTCTAAGGCTGCCAGCATGCCTTGACCACATCAGTCCAGTCTCTGCCTCTGTCATCACACTGCCTTCCTCTGGATCCAAATCTCTCTCTGCTTCTCTCATGTAGAGATACCTGTGATTAGAACTCAGGCCCCACCTGAATAATCCAAGTTAATCTCCATCTCAGGATCCTTCACTTTGTCACATTCACAAAGTCCATTTTGCATAAAAGGTAACCTCCAGGGGTTCCAGGGATTAGGATGCAAACATCTTTGGGGGACATTCCTCCAGGTACCACAAAAACACTGTGAACTAAAATGAGGTTTGTTCACCTTAAAATCCATAGACAGCCATGGTAAGGTTCTAGGCAATACAGTGAGGAAGCAGATCTGGAGAAGCTCACCCTGGCAGACACCTTGTGGAAGATGAATCAAAGGGGCAGAAGCTGCCAAGTTTTCAATAATCTGAGTAAAAAAATAATCTGAGGACCTGAACTAAGCAGGGAGTTTTGGAAATGGAGAGAAGGAATTGATGTGATGGATTTTACATCTAAACCAAGAACCCCTGAAGACTGTTCAAATCTGGAGGATAAAGGGAAAGGAGGCACTGGGAAGACTCGTAGATCTGGCTGGGTTCACCGGTTAGTTCTGATGGCATTCATATCAACCGACGCGCACGAGGTCAGCAGGTGTGTGGCTAGGAACTGGAGCACTGGAGGAGGGTGAGAGGTCTGCGGATGAGTTCTCTTTGGACCAGCTGATTCTGAGGCACCTGGAGGATGTCTCCAGAAGACAGCCAGGCTTCCTGTAGGGAATTGGTGATATCATTCTTTTTTTTTTTTTTAAGATTTTATTTATTTATTTGTCAGAGAGAGCACAAGCAGCCAAAGTAGCAGGCAGAGGCAGACACAGAGCAGGCTCCCACCAAGCAAGGAGCCCGATGCGGGACTGGATCCCAGGACCCTGGAATCATGACCTGAGCCGAAAGCAGCGGCTTAATCGACTGAGCCACCCAGACATCCCTGGTGATGTCATTCTTAAGCTGAGCAAGGAGGTCCCTCCAGAGACTCAATGAGTGACATTTGTATATGAGTGAGCACTGAACCACGTAATAGATTAATATGATCATTCCGAAGGATAGATAGGGGAGAAGAGGATCAGGCTGCAATGAAGCCCTTGGAAATTCCAAGATGCAAAGGCAAAGGGGCCCACAGGGAATCCTGAGTGGGAAAGGGCTAAGAAGGGAGTAGGAAAACTGAAAGAAAACAGGCTTCAGAAGATGCACAAGGAGCTTAGTGCTCGTAAATTGCTGATCAGTTGCACTGTGAACTGGACAACATCCTGAAAGGGTTTTTTGAGTATCTACCAAAATGACTAAGATACCGTGCTAAGTTAGCAAATGTTCAGGTCTGTTTAAAAACAAAAAAACTAAGAGAATACACGCGCGTGCGTGTACTGCGTGTAAGTGCACATGTTTGTCTGTGTCGCGAAACCTGCTCACAAAACTGGTAACACTGGCTGCCCCCAGGTATGGGAAGCAGATGACCAGAGGATGGGGTGGGAAGGAGAATTTGATTGTCTTCCCTGGTACCATTTTTAAATTTCTAACTATGTGAACTTATTACTTATTTGTAAATAAATTAATTTAAGTAAGAAATGACAAAGCCATCAGTATTTCCACATGCTATAGAAATAGAAGAAAAGATAAGAACTGAAAAAGAATCAATTGTTTGAAGTCATGATACTCAGGTCATTGCTGTGCTTAGAGGACTTCAGTGATATTGTAGGTACAGAAGCCAAAGTATTGGTAAGACATTAGAAGGGGATTTAAAAAAAAAAAATGAAGACTGAAATATGGACTGATTTTTCAAGAAAATTGGCTAAAAAAGGAAAGTGAGAACATAATAATGTGTTCGCTTGCTTATTTGTTTTTTAATTTGGTCATGTTTCCATTCTGAAGGGAAAGAAAGAACGTCATAAAATACAAACAAAAAAGGGGTGTAAGGCTAGAGAATAAGGTTCCTAAGCAAGCAGAACAGCATGATATCCAGAATACACTATAATGGGAATACATGTATCAGAGGGAATTTCATCACATCCACTGGGGTAGGAAAGAGAAGAGAGTACAAACGTACACAAAGTAAGAGTACAAATGTCAGAGAACGAAACTAAGGAAAATCTCACCTTCAGCCTTAATTTCCATCTCAGCAAAAGCAAGTGCAAAGCTGCCCGCTACCAGTGAGAAAAGTGGTGGAGGCTACAGGTTGGAGCAAGGAAGTAAAAATGTAAAAGAGCTGTGAACACAATGGAAGACAATATAAATCATAGAGAAATGCAGAACTGTTGCAAGTACCAAAAGCCAGCCAAGACTCTGAATATGTAATAATATCAAATATCCAGGGTAGTTTGATTTCTCTATCAGAACTCAGCTCTCTAGGGGCATCTGGGTGGCTCAGTCAATGAAGCGTCTGCCTTCAGCTCAGGTCATGATCCCAGGGTCCTGGGACTGAGCCCCACATCAGGCTCCCTGCTCAGCGGGGAGCTTGCTTTTCCCTCTGCCCCTCCCCCTGCTCATAATCTCTCTATCTCCTTCCCGCCCTCCTTCTCAAATAAATAAAATTTAAAAAAAAAAAAAAGAACTCGACTCTCTACTGAAATGAGAAATGGAGAGGCTAAATTGGAATAAGGCTGAGTTTTACAATACAGACAAGGAGCAATTAATAACATATGTGAAAATATTCAAGAAATGCTGGAGCACAATAACATAACTGAGTCAAGCTGGACAGCAAGAGATGTGAGGCAAGAAGCAGCAGATAACTGAAAGAAGAGCCAGAATGTGGAGGTCTAATTGACAGAGGGCAAGGAAGAGTAAAGGAACTAAAGTAGAGGATGGAGAATAGGACTTGGAGCCCAAGATTTATAGGAGGATACTTTGACTATATCAATGACCAAGGGAACAGATAGACAAGTGGGAAATGAGGTAAGGATCACTGGAGACAAGAAGGTCAAAACAAGGCTTCCTGCTTCCTTTATGCTGGGTTCCAGGCCTGTTACACTGGGTCTCTCAAAGGAGGATAAGTGTGCCACTAACTGGAAGACTTGATAGGAACTGCTAACTTTAAATGTTTCCCAAAAGTACAGGTAAAATAAAATGAAGAGTATCATCTAATGGAGTTTCCAATGTATGATCTTTTGGTACCCTGGTATCTCAGCCCTTCCCACTTGTAAACTTTAGGGTAGAGAAACTGTATGCCCTGGGAATGGGTCTTGGGATATACTTTACCCTGAGCTGACCCTCAGCAATTGCCTATATTTGGTTACTGCTGAAGTGAACTGGTGTCACATCAGCACTAAATTAGGAATGCACTTCATGTTTCTTAATGTCAAAGACCTTATAAAGTAAGTGTAAACATCTAAAGAAGAGAGAACACTAGTAAATAATTTTCCATTAGACCACTGTGCTTGTCAAGGTCTCCCAAGGGTTGTTTATGAAAAGTGGGAGAAGTCCTGTGATTTTGGCAGAAAAGAAATGCCTCCACTTTCTCTAGCCAGGACTATGAAATCTGTCAGACCTTGGGTAGTCAAGAAATCAGAAATTTAGTGCTGACTCATTCAACCACACAAAAATTTTATGACCTACTTTCTTTGTGCTGTTAAAAAATTGAGTGATCTTAGACAAGTTATTTGAATTCACTGAACCCAAGGATCCTCATCTGTCCGTTGGGTCTATGAAACCTGATGTACTGTCACAGAAAGTAAAAGGATAATAAAACTGCACAATCTTATTTCCCCTCAACAAAAGTCTAAACCTCTAAGTCTAGAAGTCCAAGCTCTCCAACTAAAGTAGACTGTGTTAAGATACATAAATACATATATACAAGTAAATAATCTATATTTTATATATACTTATATAATATACATTTACGTAGATTATAATATATCATCTATAGATTTTGCATATGTAATATATATTATATATAATATACACATGTAATATATATGACATATAATGTAATATATAATCTATGTATATGTAGTATCTATCTAGATATCATGATCTACTAGTGTCATTTTACCAGTTTGAATGAAGTTGTTCCTTGGATATTCCATTCCTTGAATATACATATACATATTTTATATATACATATCATATATATGTATATACAATTATATATGTATTTATAATAGATGTCATATATATGTATAAACATATAGATGTAACTAATAGATATATTAAAACAAGTATGATACATAGATAGGAAGTTTCAAGGGAAATTTAAAAATTCATTGACCTGAGGGGTTTTGAAGGGGTGGGGAGTGGTTGGTTAGGGGAGCATGGTGGTGGGTTTTAGGGAGGGCACGTATTGCATGGAGCACTGGGTGTGGTGCAAAAACAATGAATACTGTTACGCTGAAAAGAAATAAAAATAAATTTAGGAGGGCCTTGGAAGATGGTGGAGAAGTAGCAGCTGAGACGACAACAGGTAGCAGATCAGCTAGATAGCTTATCAAACCATTGCGAACACCTACAAATCCAACGGGAGATCAAAGAGAGGAAGAACAGCAATTCTGGAAACAGAAAATCGACCACTCTCTGGAAGGTAGGACCGGCGGAGAAGTGAATCGAAAGCGACGGGAGGATAGACCGCGGGGGAGGGGCCGGCTCCCGGCAAGCGGCGGAGCCACGGAGCACTAAATCGGGACTTTTAAAAGTCTGCTCGACGGAGGGACATCGCTCCAGAGGCTAAACCGGGGTGAAGACCACACGGGGTCAGCGTGGCCCCAGGTCCCGCAGGGTCACAGAAGGATCAGGGGTGCCTGAGTGTCGCAGAGCTAGCAGGTATTGGAGCAGGAAGCCGGCCACAGACACAGAGCCGAAGAGTGAGCTCTCAGCTCGGGGTTACCTTGAACAGGTCGCAGGCTGGGTGAGCTCAGAGCACGGCCAGAGGCAAGGGAGATGGGAGTAGCCGGGGCTGTTCTCTGAGGAATGGGGCCCCGAAATCTCAGCTCCTCCGGGCCGGAGACTGGGAGGCCGCCATTCTCATTCCCATCCTCCGGACTCTACGGAAAGCGCTCAGGGAACAAAAGCTCCCGAAAGCGAACCCAAGCGGATTACTTAGCCCGGCCCCTGGTAAGGGCGGTGCAGGTCTGCCTCAGGCAAAGACACTGGAGAATCACTACAACAGGCCCCTCCCCCAGAAGATCAAAAGAAATCCAGACAAGACCAAGTTCACTTAACAAGGAGAGCAGCGGAACTCCAGAGGAGGAGAAAGCAAAGCACGGAATTCATGGCTTTCTCCCCATGATTCTTTAGTCTTGCAGTTAATTCAATTTTTTCTTTAAAGGGCATTTTCCTAGGGTCTTTGACACCCTTTTAGTATTTTATTTGCTCCTTCAAATAATCTTATCTGGAAAAAATGACAAGGTGGAAAAACTCACCACAAAAAAAAGAACAAGAGACAGTACCAAAGGCTAGGGACCTAATCAATACAGACATTGGGAATATGTCAGATCTAGAGTTCAGAATGACAATTCTCAAGGTTCTAGCCAGGCTTGAAAAAGGCATGGAAGATATTAGAGAAACCCTCTCTGGAGATATAAAAGCCCTTTCTGGAGAAATAAAAGA
>PISX010029515.1:0-19946 GCA_004024625.1 Mellivora capensis
CATAAGTGACTCTTAATCTCACAAAACAAACTGAGGGTTGCTGGGGGGAGGGGGTCGGGAAAGGTGGGTGGGGTAATGGACATTGGGGAGGGTATGTGCTATGGTTAGTGCTGTGAAGTGTGTAAACCTGGCGATTCACAGACATGTACCCCTGGGGATAAAAATTTGTTTATAAAAAATAAAAAATTAAAAAAAAAAAAAGGAACTGTTAGAAAATGTAAATAATTTATTATGCCTGTATGGGAATGATCAAATTCCAGGTGCTGAATTAGGGATGCTTGGAAAATTAAAAAGACTCTCCCCTGTCTCCAGGGTATATTCATTCTGTTATAATAAGCCCTTACAAGCTTAATACACAGTAATAAATTCTTGTTAGGAGAATTAAGGAAAATAAAATAGATAATCCTTTCTCAGTTATAAATGTCTCATTCTGATTTATCAGCTCTCCTTACATAACAGAAAATACATTTTGGCTCAGAAATGTTGAGTTTTCATTCAGAGTTTACATCTAGAAAACTGCAAAAGATCCTAGTCCTGCTGCAAAATAGTTTATCTGAAATACTATGTCTCTGATAATAATTATTAATTATATTAGATGTAGTAATTGTATATAAAACAGATACAATATAAGCAATATAGGTATAATGATAGGATATATATAATAATTAGAAAATTAGATAAGATTTCTAATAACAAAGGCAGTAACTTTTAATTAGTTTGTATACTAAAATAATATATATTCATGGTTTTTTAAAAAGTGGAAATGGTTCTAAAGTTTTGAAGAGAAAAGTAATTGTAGGTTCCCAATTAGTCTAGAAAAAGTACCATAATTCTTAGGCAAATTAGAATTTTTCTATGCATATTTAAGATTATGATAATGTAAAATACACACAAATATCTTTTTAATTTTACATAAATGAGATCAAACTTGGCACAATGTTCTAAAATTGTTTTTACTTAATACTGAAATAGCCTGTCATATAGATCTCCCTTATTCTTGCAACTGCTGCCTACCATGCATTTGTATGAATTTCTAAAAGTAATTTATTTAGACGGCTTTCATAAATGGTGCTTCAGTGTATTGGTACACAAATGTGAAAATGTGTGTCTTTAATCTTGAGCATGAATTCTCTGAGGTAGAAATCCTTTTTCTAGAGCATGCTTATTTTGAACATTGAAATACTCAAAGACTCTGTCAAATAAAGGTTGTGATAGGACTTTGAAGGAAAAAAAAGAATCAATTGTTGAGTATTTACAACAATTACAAATTCTTTCTTAAATTGAGCCCAAATCAGTAAAATTGTAAATTCTAACTACTGGTCCTGTTTATGCCCTTTGGAAGAACAAAAAAATAGTCTTTTCCTTCATCAATGTAAGGTACATTCAAATAGTTTTTAAAAGCCCCATCTAAATATGTTCCTCTTCATGTAAAGCGTTTTCAATTATTACAGCTAGTTATCTTGGAAATAGTTTCTAGAACATTTCCCTTCCCACTCATAATCTTTTTTAGTTTATTATTGTCTTTGCTTTAACTTCTACTTAAAAGTTGTCTTTCTTTTAAGTGTTATGCTTTCTCCAAGTACAGCCTTGTGGAAAACATCTAGAGGTCCCACTTGGGATTCACATGGCCCATGGAGCAGCCAGTCTATGTCCTCATCTCATCTCTCAGTGTGGAACAAGGCATGGTTTCATTTGATGAATTTTTTCTTTGTTGGAATGAATGGAAGATACTTTCTACAATGGCCCAGCCATAATTTTGAATTATTTTAGACAGAAATTGTTAATGAGTATAGGCTACGTTTTAATAACATTTTTAAAATTTATTTTTATTTTTTTTTCTAAAAGGGTCATGGATCCCATTTAATAGTCAGTTCTAGTATTTTGGGGGGTTAATAACATTGTCCTTACTTCTCCATAGTTTCTGTAATTTATCCATTCCATTTTCAGAAGATCAGAACTTTTTCCTCCAGTTTTTCCCACGATTTCTCAAAGATTTCTACCAAGATCACCAAGTATGGCTCCAAGATCATATCAGGCAAGCACCCTGAGATGAACTGATTTAGATCCCCATTCTAAATGTTTTGGAGTTAGACTAGGCATTCTCCTTCTATCTTTTCTGCTAACTCAGCTTTCAATTACCTCTGAAAAATGTTTTCTAGACCTTTTGGATTTGAAGATTCTTCTCTTGAGAAGTCAAAAAGTTTCATCATTTTCCCCCTCATCTGTGTACTAATATATACCACCTTCTGGAGAAAGGTTCACTCCTATAATTACAGTATGAGTTTTATTTGAATTTTTAAAATTATGTTTTTATGAAATCTAAGTCTTACTTCATAGAATCATGGTAGTGTTTTCATCAAGAAGGTTGTCCATTCTTCATACGAACAAGTGAATAAAATCAGATTTTTTTTTTATCATTTCCTATGTTCCTGATTATTCAGATGGATCAGGAGGACATTATGGTCTCCACAGCGTCAGCTGGGTATTTCAAGATTTGCCTTACATTTGACCTGTAAATTCTTTAGGAAACAATACTGGGGACAAAAAATACAGGTATTTGTATACAGGACCCACTCTCCCCCATGTCTCCAGATAGTATAGCTTGGTAGCAGGACAAATACGCCTCTAAGTTTACATATTTGACTGTATGCGTCTTGTGCTCCTAGAACTAGAAACAGACGAGAAGTCAATGATTTAAGAAGATGCAGTGATTGAACTAAAACCACAGGAAGCTTAGAATCAGTGGTATGTTGGAGGTGTTGGGGGACTTTTTACATCTGTTGTATGACCTTGTAAGCCCCTTGGCAGCACTTCAAACTTTACCACCAAAGTCTACAAACTTCAGAGAAGAGTGAAGATAACCAGATTCTGGGGTCTTAAAGGGTTAGCTGGACTTAGCCCACTGTAAGCATTAAATTCTGACATCTAGAGTTTTTATCTTGAGAAGTGATTCAGTTTTACTTTCTATAGTGTGTTATCTCTGTTGTTTTAATATTTTAAAAAGTCTAATTAAGCCTTTGAGTTTCCCTTTCAGAACTCTCAATAAAACACTCCTGGAACATGTTCCACCCTTCCGAAATACTATTATACATTATTAATGTATAATCAACAATTAACTGCACATATTATAAGTGTAGAGTTTCATGGTTTGACTTATATATACCTTCGCAAAACCGTTCTCACAATCAATATAATAAACACACCCATCACTCAGAAGCGTTCATGTGCCTTTGCAATTCCTCCCTCCTACCCTTGTGGACCTCTCTCTACAAGCAACCACTGATCCACTCTATGTTACTCTAGATAGCACTTCTAGAGTTTAAGTGAGTGAAATCATACAGTGTGTGCTCTTTTCTGTCTTTGCACTCTATGTAATGATTTTGAGATGTGTCCATGTTATAGCATGAATAGGTCATTCCTTTTTATCACTGAGTATTATTCCATTATATGGATATACCATAGTGTAGAAAGATAACATTCTAATGATAGACATTTGGGTTACAGTTTTGAGTTTTACAAATAAAGCTTCTGTGAACACGCATGTGAAAGTCTTTACATGAACATATGTTCCATATTTATACTGTGGCTTCATAGCAACCAGCATACACATACCCTTGAAAGGAATCATGGCCTTAAGATTCTCCCTAGGGTATACTTCCTGGAGTATGGGCTTTGTGCATGGCCTATGTCCAGTCCATATATTTTTTAAATGTATAAATATATGAATAAAGACGTTGGGAGAAAATAGAAATGGGCATCATACAATGAAAACGACGTGTAATTGAGTTAGGAAATGTTAACACTAACTTCTATCTCACTGTGTAGCAGTAAACAATTTACTTAATCTCTTACACCTTAGCTCACTCACCATAAAAAGGAGATAATACGGTCTTTTTGCCACAATACTAAAGTCTTCCAATCTCTGAAAATTAAAAATTTTTTGATGCTCATTTGGTAGAACTTGAACAAACCTGATGCAAAATCAGACATGAAATGATGAGAACCTGTTTGTGGTTTTATTTTTCCCATTTGGTGTAAGTATTCTGATATGTGGCTACAAAAATATTAGCGAATTTGATTATGGGTACAAGCCAGAGGTCTCATTGGAATGTTTCATAACGTACATCACGTACTTTGTATTATCACTTAGGATTGCAAGCTCTCTATCTATATTAGAATGAGATTTGGTTCATGTTGACAGAAAACACACACAAAAATGGCTCAATTTATTTCTCTCCTGGAAAAGCCCAGAGAATAAGCAGTTCTAAGCTTTTATAACATCTGCTTGATGTTCTATCTTGTGACTCCGTGTTACGTGATGTTTGATCCTAAAGTCATGTTGTAGGTAAAACAGCTGCCTGAGCACCAGACATTTCATTTGCTGTCCAGTCAGCAAGAAGGAAGGGAGGGAAGGAGAAGACTAGATGATGGCATCTAAGGACACTTCCCAGAAACTGGACATACTACACTGGTCAGGCCTTAGTCACATGGGCATATCTGGCTCCAGGAAATGTAGGAAATGGGTCTTCATTTTAGATTGCCGTAAGTCCATCTAACAATGGAAGGAGGGAATAAATATGCGGGAATGTCATAGCCTTCACCTTGCTGCTTTTCTACCTTATTGGGTAATTGTGGTAATAAGGAGAAATAATAGACATGAAAGCACTTTGATTCAAAAATTCTATGTAACTATATGTTTGATAACAAGGAGGATCTTAAATAGGGTATTTTTAAATACTTACAAGGTTTTGAGGGGTCACTTTGGTGGTTTCTCAGCATATCATTGGGATTAGGTTGTAAATGGGGGGGTGAATGTCAATTTCTACTACTACTCAAAGACTTTCTTAATTATTATTATAATTTTTGGAAATCTAGTAGTTTGTTTTTTTTTTTTTTGAAGACACTTGAACTTTTGGCATCTTTCCAGAATGCTATACACAAAGTTGAAACAGCTGTAGCTCCAAACATAGTTTTGTTCACTCTTTTTTCTCCACATTTTTCTGGATCTTTTCTTCAAACCTTGAACCTGGTTACAACTCTGTGGCTAATAAATCTTATTCTCGCCTACTTGTGCAGATTCCATGATTATTCTTCAAATATCCTTTATATTTTTACAGGATAACTCTTCAGTGCTTGCTATTGATTTGACACAATGAAAGACACAAGGCAATCTAATCTAGAGAAGAATATAAGAGTCAGAATTAAATTCAGTTTAAGATAGATGACTGGTAGGAGGTACATTTCTGCAAGGTATATATAATTGTGATAAATAGGTAAGCAATGCAGGTACAATTTACATCCCTCCCAATGTAGTAGAGGATTGGAATTCTGCTTCTCTGCCCATAACTCATTAAATGAGTTTAATTTAAGGGATAGGGATTGAGATATCTAACTTTGCTGGGTTCAGGCCACAATTTTCAGCTCTATCTTGTCTTCAGTAAAGGCAACATCACGGGGCACCTGGGTGGCTCAGTGGGTTAAAACCTCTGCCTTCAGCTCAGGTCCTGATCTCAGGGTCCTGGGATCGAGCCCCACATCGGGCTCCCTGCTTGCAGGAAGCCTGCCTTCCCCTCTCTCTCTGCCTGCCTCTCTGCCTGCTTGTGATCTCTGTCAAATAAATAAAATCTTTAAAAAAAAAAAAGGCAACATCACATTTTACTCCCCATTGATTGCTGTACCTGTTTGCAAACCAGCTTAGAATTTGCAGAGAGAATGGGATGATTTGGGTCCTCAAATTCCTAGCAATACTCAATGTCAATTATATGATAAGGGGATGAATGAAACTTAGATGTGAAATTTAAATCAGTTGAATGAGTAAGTAAGCCTGAGTGATAGGAAATGATAGGAAAGTTGAACTGTAGATGTGTGGCAAATGTTTGTATGTTCCAAAAAATAATATCTGAGATACGTTTAGGAAAGTAGGGGCATTTCTGTTCAGTGAAGAAGGAGTCAGCATTTGGCTTTGTGTATCTACTGGGGGATTGAATGCAATGTCCCAAAAGTCTCTTTCAGGAGAGGGTGGCCTGGTGGCTGTTGTGTTTGGAGAAACTCTGTGATTCGATGCAGAGGAGAATTCCCAGGATTTCAGCCTCTCTAGGTACAGACTCAGCTTTCTCGACTCCACGGTAAAGCTGAATCTTGTTTTATAATAATGCTGGTAAGTGTTTATTTTGGTTGAAAAAAATTAGAAGATAAATGAGAGCTGGGATTGATTCTACACAATAAACATGCCATTAGCAGAGCATAAACTAGGATAAATTCTGGACGGTACTTAGGAAGTGTAATCGGCCATGGGATCATGTCCAAGGGCTATCAATGATCGCGTGTCTGTCTGTAGCATGTTTTACCCACTGCATCAGTCACTCTCTTTCACTGGGTGCTCTGCTGCTCAAGACAAAATGAATCTTTGCCTAATGGGTTTGGAGAACCCAGTCTTGGTGGCTCCACAATGTCCACACAGATGCTCTGGTTAAAGAAGAAGAAAGACTCTGGGTTGCTGCCTTTATTTTATTCCATATATTACTAGTTTCCACCCAATGAAAGGGAAATATAACATTTCAGTTTTCCCTTTGGTTTTCATCATGAACAGACACATTCAGAGCTTTTACCAAGGCCAGTCCTTGGGAACATTGTGCTACAGCTGGTTTTTATTCTAGCTCCTAGGTGGCCCTGCTGAAACACAGTTTTTCTCTTTAGATGCATGGATATTTGGTTGGAAAGTGTAAGTAAATTGAAGGGCTTCTAGTTTGCCTGAGTAAATCAGTATTAATTTAAAGCATTAGATACTTACAGCTCCATTAGATCACAGAATTAAAATAAGCTTAATGTATCTTAGTACTAAATTTTCTTAAAATTTCCTGAATTTTCTCTTAGAAATTTTAGAGATAATCTGATGGGAAGTCTTCATTCTCCAGACAAGGAAACTAGGTGGCAGGGATGTTAAAGCCATATTCTTATTATCATAAGGCTGTCCAACATCAGGACTAGGATTCAAACCCAGGTCCCTGAGAGTCCAGTCCCAGACTCCTTCTTTTGTGCCATGTTCTGTACTGGGTGTTATATGCAACTAATGAATCGTTGAACACTACATCAAAAAGTAATGATGTTGGCTAACTGAACATAATAAAAAAATAATAAAATAAAATAAAAACAAATACTATGATTACTCCATGGAAGTCAACTGGCTGATGCAAATAAGGAAGTCTGTTATGGTAAATGTCGCCCCATGTTGTGCTCTTAAGAGATTAAGGGATGTCACTCAGATTGTAACTCTTTGTGAGGTCCAGGAAGCAAGCTTTCTCTCTCTCTCTTTCTAAATACCCCTCCTATCCAGTGGCTTCCCAGTTCCTCCAAGCAGCACTTCTCTTCTCTGCAGAAAAGATGGTCGTGAAGATGCTAGTAAAAATCAATAAAACAGCCAAGTTGCTGAATGTTTGTGAATCTTGCTTTTATCAGCAACAACAACAGTAAAGTTTGTCTTATAGAAGGGTCTCAGGGACCTACCTTGTCTTCTCTGATCTCAGAGTTGATACAGGCTCAAGTTGCCTGCGCAAACCTGTGTCCTTTCTTTCAAAGATAATAAGTAACAGACCCCAGCAGTGTCTGTTGAAAAGGGGAGAAAAGCTGTCTGCCTCTGTGTTCCCCGGGGAGTGAGAGCTATTGTGAGTGAGCAGACAGGCCGTGTGCGGCAGCCCCGCTCACAATGGCACATGCTAGTGACAAGAGACACGGCATCAGCGCTGTGGCTCCTGCATGGCTGCAGCTATTGAGACAAGCTGTGTAGACGTGTAGTTGTTAGGGCTACAATGGGGACGCTGCATTCCAAATAGTCATGAGTACCATGCAGACGTTCCCAGACTGCAGCCCGTGCCCTAATCACTGAGATTGTCAAGGCGGCCGAGGCACACACTGTAAAGCAAGTTGCCGTCCTTTCTATGGAATCTCTTATCTTCTTTATCAGCTTAGTTTGACACTTGACCACAGTCAGTGGAAGGAAAAGCAACATTTACTTTTCATTGCTGATGGGAAGTGAGAATTTTAACATCTACAGATAAATGTAATGGGGCCTGTCTTTCACGTCTTCGGTAGAGTATATTACACACATGCAGTGCTTCTCGGCCTGGTGTGTTTAAATTCCAAGCGTGTGCCTGTGTGTGCACGTGGGTATGCAGGTGCCCTTGTGTGTGTACAAGACAGAAACCTAGTGAAATTAGAATTTGAAACTAGCAGGGAACAGAAATACACCCTAGTCGGTGATTCCATCTGACAGTCCTAGAAATTGAGACCTGCGGGGCATTAAAGATTTGTATGTTGGTGTCAGAATAAGAACAAAAGTCCAAATTCTGTTGGTTTTTCATTCTGGTGTGTTGGTCTAGATTTCAAATTACAAGGAATTTTATGAAACAGAAATTTAAAATGCAGTGATAGTGGAAGAACTTATCAGTATCCATAAAATAGCTTGTTGAATTCTACTCTGAGTCATTAAGAGCTATTGGATTTTAATACAATTTTGATGTGAAATGGATTTTATAGTATTTAAAATTGTGGCATTTTAAATACTTCTCTCAACTGATGAGAATTTTAATCAACTAGAACACCTCATTCACTGAATTCCTTGGTTAACAGAAAACTCTGAAATTTAATCCCATTTTAACTCCATTTATACCAGAGTGAGCTACTTACACCATATTATGGTTAATTTAGTCATTTTTATTCTATCTGAGGAAGGATGAAAAAAGCTTGCTTGTTTGTCTGTTTGCTTATCAAACAAACCAGTCTAGATTTTTTTTAAAGATTTTATTTATTTATTTGACAGAGAGAGAGATCACAAGTAGGCAGAGAGGCAGGCAGAGAGAGAGAGAGGAGGAAGCAGGCTCCCTGCTGAGCAGAGAGCCCGATGTGGGACTCGATCCCAGGACCCTGAGATCATGACCTGAGCCGAAGGCAGCGGCTTAACCCACTGAGCCACCCAGGTGCCCAGACCAGTCTAGATTTTTGAATGGATACAATTCTTTTTTTTTTTTTTTAAGATTTTATTTATTTATTTGACAGAGAGAGAGAGATCACAAGTAGTCAGAGAGGCAGGCAGAGAGAGAGAGGGAAGCAGGCTCCCTGTTGAGCAGAAAGCCTGATGCGGGGCTCGATCCCAGGACCCTGAGACCAGGACCTGAGCCAAAGGCAGAGGCTTTAACCCACTTAGCCACCCAGGTGCCCCAAGAATGGATACAATTCTTTAGATAACTTATCTCTCACCTTACTGGTATGGACATAAATGGAACTGTTTTCTAATAGCAGGAAAATTTTTACATAAAGTTTCTAGCACATTCTACTTAAGAAGACTTCATATCACCAGTGAAGTATTAAAAGCACACTGGAGAAGGAGAACGATAAAGCCAGATCTCATGTCAGATGCTAATATGAAAGTCTGGACTCCCAGGTAGCCTTTAAGAAGCACAAAGAGACTTCATATAAGCCTCCAAGTATTCCAAAGTTGATAATACAGGGAATGACAACCATTAAGAAGAAGTAGCCTTAAATATTCAGTTCTCAGACTTCAACATGATAATTGGGCACTTGCTTAAAGTAGATTCTTGGGCTCTATCTCAGAGATACTTTTGTTCTGGGTGAAGGCACAAAAATCTGCACTTTTAACAAGGAGCTACAGGATGCTGACACAGGTAACCAGGGGTCACACTCAGGAAACTCTAATTGAAGTTATAGCATGGGGAGTTCAGGTTTTATAGAAGAAAAAATATATAGTCTGATTTGCGCCATAATGAATTCTCATGTGAAAAGGTGGAGTTACTTCTGTAAAGCAATATTTTACAATAATCATCATAAGTGACTTCTCATACAGAGGCTCTCCTACACAAATAATCCTAGAAAATATGTAAACTCTAATCAGAATTTGGACATCCACGGCATATGTTTATATATGAAAGGTGCTGTGCTAAAAAACTTCTCTAGCTCTGTGTAAGCCAGTTTCCTAAACTTAATCACACAATCTGTTTTTATTTAAGCAAAATTCTTATTTATTTCTCATGGACTCTATTCTCAGAAAAACCACTCAGAGAAACAACAGAGTAGTAGAAAAATATTAACCGTTTGAGTGGATATGCAAGTACATCTGTTATCAAATGCCAGAAATGTCTACCATGAAATCCCTTTACCTGAAGGAGGATACCAGGCCTTTTTGTACTTCACACAGGGACATTTTATGGTTGTCACTGCTGTTGCTTGGGCTGATATTATTGCTTAAAAAGTCTCCTCCATTACTCCATTATTAGGAGGCCCTGTTTATATTTGCTTATATTATCTCCTCTATGAGTAGAAGTCCTTTTAGTTACAGGGGTCTGTGCTGAGTTATCCAATTTAACTATTTTATGCCTATTTATATAAGTAGTTACAATCATTTAGTTTCCACTTTTGGACAGTGACAAAGTGACAGCAGATAGAACAAAGAGTTGTCCGAATAATTGGAAAGAAATTTGAAATGTTTTCCCATTATGCCCTGTGGTTCCCTGCCCACCCTGGAATGAGCAAACCATCTTCTGTCTCCATGATCTGCTTCTGATAAGCACCTGGGCTCTGCTGGAGAAAGTCACAGAAGTGGAGATAGGCTCCACCATGAATTCGTGATCACCAACCTCAAGGAGCCCTTCACCATGACCTCCTGATCCACTATATATCTCTTACACAATCATCAATGACCCTTGCAAACATTCTCTCCTTTAAAAAAAAAAAAGATTTTATTAGTTAATTATTTATTTATTTAGAGTGGAAGGAGGGGCAGAGGGAAAGAGAAACTCAGGCAGAGCAGAGCCCAATGCCAGCTCATTCGCGGGACCCTAAGAAAATGACCTGAGCCAAAACTAAGAGTTGGATGCTTCACAGACTAAGTCACCCAGGTGCCCCCCAAAATTCTCTCCTTCTAACTAAAGTCCTATCTTTTTTCCCTCATTGCAGTCTGAACCCCAACATCATGACCTACTTTATGAGAAAACAGAACCTATGAATTAGAAACTTCACAAAGCACAGAAATAGTCCTAGATTTGTCCCCATACTGTCATTTCCCTTTTTATTATAAGTCTTCCTCTTCTTCAAAAGGCTAATCCTTCCACATGTGCTTTGAATACCTTACTAGCCCAGTTCCTAAGGTATCTTACAGATCCATGTCTTTCCCTCACTGTTTATTTAGTATATACTGTGAACAAGACAATATTTTCAATTCTAAAGATCTGTAGGCAAATTAGATAACTATCACTGCCTTTTAAAGAATCATATTCTAATGAAATATTATTCTTTACATTAAAGATAATCCCTCTTTTACCTGTACTTACAATCTGTCCTCTCATTTGGATCCGCCCCATTGGTTTTTCTCATTAAGAAATCCAAAACCAAACAAGATAAAAATCTCTCTCTAGTTACAGCCTTACCACACTCCTCCCTGCCATAGCCATGTTTCCTAAAAAACCTGCCTCTAACTGCTATTTTATTACTCATCCATCTTCTATTTACTCCTTATTCACTAAACTTCATCTCTGCCTCCATCATTTCCCATGAGTGGTTTTTACCTAAGGCGGTAATAGGCTCTGATGTCGCTGGGATCTGGGAAACAATTTTCAGTCTTTGTGTTCCTTACTTCTGAACAGCAGTTGAGTCTGTCAGCTACTCCCCAAAACACTCATTTTCCATTGGTTTTTAGGATCATTGTCTCCCAGTTTTCTGTCTCTTTTCTAGATACTTACTTTCTCTCTCTTTTTCGGGCTCATCTACTCCCACCTGGTCATTATGGTGGAGTTCTTCATGGTTCAGTCTGACCTCCAGCCCTTCTCCTTCACTTTACCATCTCTTCTAGAGAACTTCATTCAGGTCATTAGTGTGAAGTGCCACCTCTATGTAGTGACTCACACATTGTTGTCTGTAATTCTCCCTGAGCTCCAGAGATCTCTATTTATATTTATGTATCTCTAGCTACCTATGTATAGATACTGATAGGTATATAGATATCTGTATGTCTTCTCCAGTAGAACATATCTAAATCTGAAATACATAATTCTTAAGACCTCCTTAATATTGTTTTCCCTCCCATGTTCTCCACCTTCCACAAGCCAGCATTCTGGAGTCACCTGCTACACCTCTCTTTTCCTCTCCCCCAACATGGAATGCATCACCCAGCCCTGTTATTTGACCTCTTAAATACTTCTAGAATCCATCCACTTAGCTTCACCTCCCCCATCACCCTGGTCAAGGTGTCACTTCTCACATGGGACTTTATAATAGCCTCCTAAATGGATTACCCGTCTCTCTCCTTGTCTCCCTCCAGTCTGTTCTCACTGGAGAACAGACTTTTTCCTTTCCTTTGAAAGGAAAGGCTGATCCTATCACCTTCTTATTAAAACCATCCATTATTTCTGTTGTTCTCAAGATGAGAGTAAAAGTGAATTCTCCACTGCTTGCAAGGCTGCCCCTTGGCATCTGCTGCTCCCATTTTCCTTGTTCTCTGTCCTACAGCTGGGCTGCCTCTGTCTTCTCTATCCCTTACAAGCTCTTGCTTCTCCCTGCCCGGGGCCCTTGTGCTGTGATTTCCCTATCACCTGGATTCCTTTCTTTCCCACCTTTTAATGAAGTCCTCTTAATTTCCCATAGATTAGTTCAATGTTCACTTCCTCAAGGAGTTTTCCACAAGCCTGGGTTAGGTTAGATCCCTTTTTATTTTACCATGTAATTCTATTCTGTAGTACTTGCAGCTGGATGTCTATTCATGGGATTATTGGGTTCATGTCTTTCTCTCACTAAACCACAAGTTCCATAAAGTCAAGAACTATAAATGTTTGGCTCACCTGTTGTCAACAGCAGCTAGTACATAGTTGGCATTTTAAAAACATGAAATAATTTTCAATATTGTGACATATAAAAGATATTTTGTCAGCAAAGTAAGATACCAAAAATATGTCAAGTGTTCTAGGAATTCAAAATTCAGTGGCTTTAACTGGTGCCAGTAGATTTCTATGATTTCTGTTAGGAGATGACTCAGGACAATCTTTTAACTTCCACATACAGCTCCCCACCCCCACCCCAACCCCATTTGAAAATTTCTATTTTCCATTCTTCAAGTTATTTCTATAGTCCAGTATTTTCAAAAACATTGTGGAGGTTATAGGTAACAAATACTTTTTTTCAAACTGAATCTTAGGGGAAGTCTATGATATTCCCCAGGGAAATGTGGAGTTGTTGGAGAAAGGGTCTCCAGGGCTCTGAAGGGTCAAGACATATAATAATTGCCGTAAGCATTTCTCTTCTTCAGATCCTCATCATTTAATTTTTTTACTCCATACCGTTGAAATTATAAATTATTCCTGGACTAAAGAGCTGTCCTGATAAGTCTTGCCACACCCCAGTATGTTACATATACTTACAAATATATGCTATATATGTATATATTTAATAATTATGTGAAAGAACTATGTGACAGAGTTTGGTAAATGCCTGAGGTTAAGCAAGAAACAGGGAGCCCTGAACTGTAATTCCTAGCTGAAATTTCAATATTCTTATTTGGTTCTGGGGTTAGGAACAGCATATACAAAGCATTCTTCTGACCACTTTGTAGAGCTAAACATCCATACACAGTAATCATAAGGCAAATCACTCTACACACCATATTCATAGCAGAGGGACCAGGTGTTGTAAGGGTTTGGATTAGAGAGGAATCCTGGCTACCTGCCAAAGATCGAGGAAAAGCAGTCGATTTGGTTTTAATATTGAATATTTCCCATGATTTTTAGATAGATAGAACCTTTTCCTGTCACAGAGACAATATAAACTCTTTGTAGAAAATTTCAAGCAAAAACACACATGTGCAAGTTTACTAGGTAAAAGTTACCAATGATAACATTTTTTTATATTTCTTTACCAAAAGAGGTAATAGAGAATATTTTATTTTATTACTTGAAAGCATAGTGTGTAATAGTTTCCAGGTCAATTCTTCTATTATATACTCTTTAGGGCTATGTACATATCTCTTCTGCAGATGAACCATGATTTATCTAAATAATCCTACAATGAAAGGCACTGGTCTGCTATTGTCAATGATTGCCATGATAAGCTACATGGTCAAAAATTTAGGGGGGGCCATGGCAGGGGAGAAAAGGCAGGGATGTTCAAAGTGTTTAACTGAGCTATAAAGTATGAGCTGAGCAGTGAGACACAGGGAACTATATCTTTGCCAACTGCAAAGAGAAGTGAAACGTGGTATGCTGAGTGAAGGCCATGGGAGTCTCTCAGACTGGACTCAATATAGGGTGAATACTTTGTGTCAACAGATGTCTCAGCTTAGAGAAGATTATATAGAAATACAGTCATTAATACGAGTAGTTGTAGATTCAAACTCTTTGGATAAAGCTCCTGACTTTGTCACTTTGTGACTCAATCCAGGGCAAATCCTTTCATTCCTCTGAGTTTCAGCTTCCTCAGATACAAAATGGGAACAATTATACCTCTAGCTAGTAAGAGTGGGATGATGCCTCTGAAGTACTTAGCCTGGTGCTTAGAACAGAGTAAATGTGTAGCAAATATTCTCTATTGTTATCATAATTTTGGGAGACTTTGAACAAACATAAAACAAAAAATTTGAAGTGCAAATACTAAAATCATAGTAAACACAGGTCTATACAGACTCCCAAGAAGAGGCTGGCTTTTGTATGTTTGAATAATTAAGATGACTAATTTTTTTTCCCCCATTAACTATGGCTCTTTTCCTCAAAGGGATTTTAAAGTCATCCTTAGACTCTCTGCTTATCTGCACACTCAGAGGCTGTGAATTTTTAGGCAGCGCCCACTCCACCCTCCACAAGCATTTAATGAAAATCAAAAACACATCACACTTGGCTGGCCATCCCTTCTTTCTTTCAAAGAAAAACAAATGAAGAGAGATTTAGTCAAATGACAACACTCTAAAAAAATAAATTATCTATGTATTTTTTCAGATTTTCTTCCTAATGATAAAGATACGTTGACTATATGTTCAACATTTATGTGTGTTTTATTGAGATATAATGGACATTGCATTAGTTTTAGATGTACAATATTTATTATTTGATAGATGTATATACTGTAAAATAATCACCAAAATACGTCTAGTTAACATCCATCACCACACATAATTAAGTATTTTTCCTTGTGATGAAAAATTTAAGATCTCCTCTCTTAGCAACTTTCAACTATGCAATTCGGTATCGTTATCTGTAGTCACCATGCTATAGATTTTTATCTCCAGGACTTACTTATCTTATAATTGGAAGTGTACCAAAAGTACAAAAGGCAATGCACTTGACCAGAAACCTACCTTTGGAAATATCTGCACTTCCATGAACACACTTTTACTTTTCCCACATTAATACTGTAAAGGATAAATCTACATGAAGAGCAGAAAAATGAAAGGTTCCAAATCCTGCCATATTAAAGGCGTATTTACTCTAGTGAAAGTGATGCACACAGGACTAATTGCTGCACAAGGAATCTACACAAACTCAGAGCTCAGAGGAGGCTCGAGGCATAAATCATGGTGTTGTGTTTCAATAGTCTTACTTCCTGACTGATACAAGATCCTGCTAAGGAATACTGACAATGTTGCTGAAAGTCAAAGCAGGCTGTCTTAGTGCAAAAAGCACCTGCTATCTCCATCCCTAGTAGCTTGGTTATTCCTTAGCACCTCTGAACTTTAATTTTCTCATCTGTAGAAAGGAAATAATATGAGTAGATTTTGAGGGTGTTTTTTTTAAGAATTAAAATAATGTGAATGGAACCCCTGGAATAGTTCCCTAAATATACCACATCTTCATGCATTTCTGCTTAATCACACTAGCAAAGCTAATCTTAGGGGTAGTATTTATGGAGTAGTTTGCCTCCCTTGTCCCTTTTGGGGGCACCTGGCTTAAGCTGAGCCAATAAGACCAAGGTGCATCTGGAATACAGACACTGTAAATGTTTTTCGTCTGGGGCTTCTCCTGGGGGAACACAGACAATGTTCAAGTACACACAGTCAGCCTGTGGGAGGAAAAGAAGAAAGTGTTATACAGGGAGAAGCTGAGATGAGGAAAAACCATGAGACTCTTGACAGACTGAGGGGCGAACAGGTTACAATTCATGCTCTAGCTGCTGGTGAACCTGAGCTTCCTGCCTTATGGGGTGCCCATCACGGTTTCATGCATGCATTGCTGTATCAACAACACTCAGAAAAGAGTCATGACTAGGACAGATATGATCCTCATAGAACCTACAGAGATACCTTGTTTTATTTCAGTATTGTTTCTTTTTTCTTCTCTCTTTTTTGAGAGAGAGTGCAAGCAGGGGGTGGAGGGACAGAGGGAGCAAGAGAGGCTCCTGAACTTCAGACTCCTCGTTGAACCTGGAGCCCAATATGGGGTTTGATCCCATGGCCCTGAGGTCATGACCTGAGCCAACACCAAGAGTCAGATGCTTAACTGACTGAGCCACCCAGGCACCCTTCAGTAACAACTCTTCGCTGATGACAACTTATGTGGATTTATGTGTATGTGGCTTCTCAAACCAAAGTGATTAAAACCCAGGTTAAAATTATAAAGTAAGCAACATCTGTCTTATCCTCATAGAAATTCATACTGAAGGCCTTATCATTTAGTGTCTAAATGTGGGCTAATCAATGTTTCTCTTCAATGATGCATCTTGAGGAAATCTTTCCACATCTTTCTGGACACTGGAGTTTCTCTGTTCTTGGTGGTCCCATATATTTTCTTACCAGCTCCCCAACCTACCCTTATAGTCCTCCATGATACACTCATGGGTTGGGGTCAAGACAGAATTCGTGTAAAAATATGTATCTTCTCTGGTCAGCCCTGTAAGTCACTACTTACATTCTCTCTGGTTCAAAGAGGGAACGAAAAAGCAGATGAGTGTAAGAGAAGCATTAAGATTTTAAGTAGGGTGTCTGATATTGTAGCCACTGGCTACATGTGGCTATTCAAATTTAAATTGAATTAAAAGTAAATACAGTTAAAAATTTACCTCTTCAGTGACCCTAGCCCCACTTCATATGCTCAGTACCACATGTAGCCAATTGCTATCGTATAGGACAGCAGAGATTATAAAACATTTCTATCACTGCAAAGTGTTCTATTAGATAGCGCTGCTACAGAGACAATATTATAAAGACATCCTTGTTTTGCACTTGCATTCTGATTCACTTGAGGAATATTATAACACTGTCAGAAAATGGAGTATCAAAATATATATGTAATATATAACATATAATAATATTATAATTACAGATTATAGGTGTAATTAAAGGTGAACCTGGAGGACATGAGTTGCATCTATGATCAAGTATGCTGATCTGTCTAGACTAGTCACAAGTATGCTGATCTGTCTAGACTAGTCCATACAGACATGGGCAGAGTCCAGGTGAAAGGCAGATCTAATGAGGAAGAAAGGTCAAGCGAATTCATCAACAGCTAGTTCCCTCCCCATCCCCTGGATAGAGTCAGAGTACTGAGTCATTGGGCTTCTTTCCAATGGAAGAAAACAGGTATATAGAGATTATTTCCCTTAAATAGAACATAAAAATAATATCCCTAAACTTTCCTTATCTACTGTGAACTGTAAGGTTCCTAGGTCTCTCAGATCCGAGTTTCCTAATTTGTGTGTCTTGAGATCATGATCCCCTCAGTTCTCGGAGTGGAGGATGAAAAAGCCACAATCATGTAATTTGCATCTAAGCTGTTTCATCCAGGGCTTCCAATCCTCCATAATTTATTCCAGCTTGCCAGAACAATTTGGTAGATCATGAAAATGCTCTGGGTGCCACAATGACAAAGGGCACTATGATGGCACTCAACTTCTTCCATTGAATCTATGCCTTTCTCTAAGGGACCCTTAACAAAAACAGACAACAACAACAACAACAACAAAGCTCCATAGCACCTATGTCTTTTGTGTACATAGCTTCTATTTCGAAGTAAAATTGATTTCTGAGAACTGACCATCTTGTATTGGGCTATATTTTATAGCAGGCATTTTTTGGTTTTATCTTCACTACTCTGAACAAACAAGGAATGAATTCTATTCTTTCTTTCTCAGTGAGAAAGCCACACAGTGGCTCACAGCAAACATTGCCACTTATGTATTCTTTCACAAATGTCTTCCTTCCTCTCTTTCCCATAAACACCGCCTTCTAAGAATCTGTGATATGAATGACTTAAATTGTAACTTTAATTCAGAATACTCACTACTTTATCTATTATATTATACAGCACTTCTGAACTTATGTCATCTTTCCGTCTCTGTTCTAAACTACAACCTTCTTAAGTGTAACTATATTCTCTTATCAATACATCCCCAGAGTTCTAACAAGAAGTGGATACACATTAATTAAATGATTCATTGAATTAAACAGATTGGACAGCTTTTGACAATTTAAGATATTATGGTAGTGATATTTTGGGGATCCAGTTAGAAGCTCAAAATGCCCCTCTTTTTCAAAAATTGCCTCTGAATTGAATCTGGGCTTGCTCATCTACTAGATACATGATCCTGGACCATTTACTTAAGCTTTCATTCTCCTCACACTAAATAAGGGACAAAACTGCCTATTTGCCTCATACACGCATCAAGTTTAATTGAGCATATCATGTGGAGCATGATGAGGGACACAGGGAAGTGCTGAGAAAATGAAGAATATTATTTATTGCTTTGAACTCTTTAAACATGCTTAAAGTCAGGGGAAGATTGTTCCATCATCTCTAATCCTTTAGCTATGAATTCTTCCCCTTGTGTCATCTATGCATTGCATTTCTAGGTTGATAGGTCTTTTCATGTGTTTTTTTAACCCTTGCCTCAGGCTTGTCTTATGTGTGAGTTCTCTGTCTGGGGCGTTCCACCATACCTGGACATGGAAATCTCGCCTAACAGGAGGGATTTTATACTTGCTGCTGCCTTGGCTCCACACCAGTCCTTCAGTTCAGAGTGTCTGCATCTTCCTGATCACATTTATTTAGGACAGGCTAAGGAATCTGATTTTCTTTCTTGGTTGAGTTGGTGGTAGAGATGAATCTGTTTCTGATTCAAGTTCCATGCAAGCCAATTGTTTCTTGCTATCACCCTAGATGAGTGAGATAGATATTTTCTAGTACTTGTTCACAGATTGGGCAGTCTTCCCCCCCCTTTTTATACCACTTACCAGGTATGTAATCTTGGGTAAATTTATTTTTCTTTCTCTTCTTTTTTTCCCCCCAAATGAGGCATATTAATAGTATTTACCTCACAGATTTGTGTGAGGATTAAACACTTTGATGTATATAAGGTGCTTAGAACAGTCTCTATATTATAATAAATGTTACATAATTTGTCATTTTTTATTATTATTATTGCTTATCTGGGCCTTGGACCTCAGCTGTAATCAAATTGACAACATATACGCTTTTGACCCTCTTAAATTCATCATCATAGCTAGGTTTTCTATGTCTCTTCTCACAACTTGAAATTTCCATCTATTATTTCTTGCTCTTGAGTTTATGTATGTATTTTAGATTTTAAAAACAACTTAAAAAGTATTTCTTCTATGTTTAGAGAGTGTGAGTACATGCTGAAGGTAGATCAGATAGGTAAGCAGAATTCCTATGTCAATTCAGTCTACCACCTTGACCAAAAGCCTTAGATGCCTGTTATTATTGCAGATATTCTTTTTATTATTTATGTTTATATTTATATTTGTATTTATATTTATATTATTGGACTTGTCCCATCTCTAAACCTGCAAGAGATGTTTGATCAGTTAAAATTCTTTAAACTGTATGTCACACACACACACACACCTGAAACCAAAATGCCTTAATAAAAAAGGGAATTTATTAGCTCATGTAACAAAACAGTCCAAAGGGAGATTATAGTTTCAGCTTGACTGGGACTCAAAGGAT
>PISX010029516.1:0-19956 GCA_004024625.1 Mellivora capensis
TGCTGAGCAGAGAGCCCAATGTGGGGTTCAATCCCAGGACCCTGAGATCATGACCTGAGCTGAAGGAAGAGGCTTTAACCCACTGAGCCACCCAGGCGCCCCTGGACTATGGGTTTTTAAAATTTAAATATTTATATATAAATTGGGGGAGCATGCATCCTGAGACACTGCCATATTGTCACTAATAGCTAAATACAGAATAGTGTTCAAAACTTTCCAGTTTGGACGATAAATTATATGGCCGGTCTCCATGCTAAACTTAGTTATGTTTCCCTACAGTTCCGTTGATCCTTGTTTTCACTGTGTGCTTCTCCGGCCTTTTCACTTTATGCTTCTTTCATTATGGCTAAAAGACAATAATTGTCGCCCTTTATTATTTTACCCTGTGCCCACAAGTCATTCCATGTAACACATCGTTTGACCCTCCCCCAAGTCCAACAGGTCAGAACTATCCTCCCCCATTTTACTGATGGGGAAATTGATGTCCAGACACTGGTTGGGGTTGGGGTTGGGGGCAGGGCAGAGCTCTGTGCTTTCCTTAACTTTCCTCACTATGAAAAAGGCTACAGATGGGAGGTAGGAGAGGATGGTTGCTATATTTGTTGGCTTGCTTTAGAGGGAGAAAGCAGGGGAGCCCTTTGGCCCAGGCTGGCATCTGGCAAAGGTGGCACTTTCCATGTGTGGACTATCTGCGGTGGGACTGGGCACAGATAATGAACAAGAGCTGAATCAGACTTCTCCTTCGAAGAGGCTGAGGATGACTCTTTTTGCAGAATGGCCAAGCCAGAGAAGTCCTTCTGGGCCTGCCGAAGTCCAGCCCGCCCACAAAATGCACCCCTGGGCTGCACTCCTGACTTTGAGAACCACCCGTATGGCCTTTGTCAGTCTTACGATGCGGCGCAGGAAATATACAAAGGCCAAAAGCTTGACCAGTCCAGACAGACTGACAATGATGGCCCAGACATATTAAACATTCCATAGGCTGAGACGCTGGACACAATGACCACTCCTGATACAGGGACCTCACCAGAGACATGGCCCAGCCCAGACATATTGTAAACCCAGTCATGATCCAAACTGATTACTCCAGAAAGTAATCACCCTGAACACACTAAGTCCTCCAGACACAGTACAAGTCTGATACGTGGGCCACTTCACGTACTCAGAGCAGCACCGACCTGCTAGCATCCCAGACCTACTAAGATGCACAACCCCCACCTAGCGCCATGAGAGACCCCCCCCCCACTGGAACCAGGGTGGGTGAAATGGAGAAGGAGGCCAACCTGAGATCACCTGGAGTTCCCAGTGGAAACGCCCAAGTAGGGGCGCCTGGGTGGCTCAGTGGTTAAGCCTCTGCCTTCGGCTCAGGTCATGATCTCGGGGTCCTGGGATCGAGCCCCGCATTGAGCTCTCTGCTCAGCGGGGAGCCTGCTTCCTCCTCTCTCTCTCTGCCTGCCTCTCTGCCTACTTGTGATCTCTCTCTGTCAAATAAATAAAATCTTTAAAAAAGTAAAATAAAATAAAAGGAAATGCCCAAGTAACATCTTCAATCTTCCAGCCATATAAAATGCTGCTTACTGAAAGTGTGGTCCACGGTCCAGGAACCTTGGCATCAGCTAGACACCTGTCAGAAGTGCAGAAACTCAAACCCCATCCCAGACCTACTGAATCATAATCTGTATAATAAATAAATTCCCCAGGTGGGGGTATGCCTGGGTGGCTCAGCCAGTTAAGCGTCTGCTTCAGCTCAGGTCATGTTCTCAGGGTCCTGGGATGGAGCCCCACGGCAGGGTTCCCTGCTCAGCAGAGAATCTGCTTCTCTCTCTCCCCCCAGCTCCTGCTCCCTCTCACTATCTCTCTCAATTAAAATAATTTAACTGATTTAAATTAATTAAATTAATTTAAAATAAATTGATTAATTTTTTAAAAATTCCCCAGGGGACTCATGCATTTGAAAAATGAGAAACACTGATACAAATATTTGCATATCTTTCTAGAAGTTTGAGCTGGGCATCGAGTAGCTGAAGAATGATTGCACATCCATCGTTTAGGTGAAAACATGCCTGGTCACTCGCGAATGTTGTCAGGGACGGGAAACATAACCAGCAGGTGGTGATGGTTTACAAGCCACGTGTGTTTTCGAAGCTTTATTTTCTTACTCTTACAAAAAAATAATAATCTCAGGATATGCACATACCTCTTTGAGTCTAATTCAGCCCTAAAACGGAATTATGAGAATTACACATGCTCCTGAGTCTGTCACAGGGATAAATTTCTGGCAGAATCTATTTCCCTCAAAATCGGAATATAATCACAGTCAAGCAAGTGTTCCTCTGTTGCTGGACTCATTCATCGTAATCCCAGACAAGAGCAAGATTATTAATTGTGTTGACAATAAAGCATAGGAAAAATAAACAAAGTGCATTGCCATTTATGAATTTTTGAGAACTGTTAGAATGGTTTTCACGCACATCTCATTCCTCACAGGTACTCACGTCCACGAGGAAACTTCCATGGGGCTAACTGAGCCGGTTCCTTAATTTTGAACTATGGACCAAATGGGTGCGGATGTTCCCTCGGGCTCCACGTGACCTGGGGAGAATCTGGGTTTGCCTTGCGCGGAAAGCGGAGATGGGTTCTGTCCGTGTTGTTTTCATTCTCTTCCAAACGTTTCAGTCCCAGATGCAGGGAGAAGGAAAATGTATCCTTCCTCTTTGCCAGATTACAATTGCAACTGCCTGGAAGAACTGAGAGATCAGCAGATAGTGCCTCACCGGCTCCCCCCCCCCGCCCCATAACACACACACTCATAGTAGAGCATCAGTCACGTGACTCCGGGCTGTTTGCCTTAGAAAGTGATGTATTAGGGGGAAAGGGGGGAGGTAATCTCTTTCTGGCTATTGAGCTTCAAATACCCGTATTCCACAAGCACAGATTTTGGAAAATTTCCTTCCCTGTGATTGGAGAAGCACTGAGACCGTTGGTGAGGAATGTCCCACCACATCTACCCTCCACCAGAAGAAGGAGGCCTTATTCTTTGCACAGTGGTACTTCTGCTCACCAAGCAGTATGCTGGTTTCATGCAACCACAGGACACACTGTTTCCTATTTGGGTCATCCAGATGGGTGCCTTTTTCTGGTTTGCAGCAAGGCGACACATTTGCTCACAGGGACCTAGGGAGAGGGCGCAGGGGGCTCTGTTTCCTGCACTTAAATCAGGCCCAGGAAGGTCGGGAGGTAAGGGAGGAGCTACGTTTGCAATCCCCACATAGATTCCTGGGAAGACAGGAAGACTCCAGAGAACAAATGGTTATGGGATATATCTCTGCAGAGGCAACATTACGTCTTTCTGTGTCCCGTGCCAGAGCAGGGAGCAGGAACAGCAAAGAAAATGCTGCATTTGGACAAGGGGCGCCTGGGTGGCTCAGTGGGTTAAAGCTTCTGCCTTCGGCTCAAGTCATGATCCCAGGGTCCTGGGATTGAGCCCCGCATCAGGCTCTCTGCTCATCAGGGAGCCTGCTTCCTCCCTTCTCTCTCTCTGCCTACTTGTGATCTGTCTGTCAAATAAATAAATAAAATCTTTTAAAATTTTTTTTAAAAAATGCTGCATTTGGGGGGCAGAAGGATGGAGAGGCAGCTCCACTGGGAACTTCACAGACAAGGAAATGGGGGAAAGACAGAGCACAAACAGCAGAGGCTAGAAAGGCTGGAAAAAAACAAAATCATAATGAGAACTCAAACGATGAATACTTGCTTTTTCCTGACCTGTCACTCTCCCTCTTGACAAATGCCCACCTTCTTATTAGGTAAGCTTACCAGTATTTGGGGACGGAGGGAAGGTGAGGGACCGTGCAAAGGGCAGTGGACCCAGAGCTGACTGAGTGTAAATGTCCTCCATCACGATAGAATAGAAATTTGCGCTAGAAGGTAAATGGTTACAGGAAAAAGGAAATAAATTGAATGAAAGAAGATATATGTCTTGCTTCCCTATGTTTCTTCTGCCCACTGCCTTGGGCACCACTGTTTATTTTGAGATGGGCATTTCTAATACTACCTAACATCATGCTTTTAATCAGCCCTAAGTGCATATTTCTTAACTTGGCAAACAATGGAGTTCCTTAGAAAAACACTTTTGGTTTTCTGTGTGTGCATCTCTTTTTC
This sequence comes from Mellivora capensis, assembly GCA_004024625.1. Taxonomy (NCBI): domain Eukaryota; kingdom Metazoa; phylum Chordata; class Mammalia; order Carnivora; family Mustelidae; genus Mellivora; species Mellivora capensis. Next base: position 4,162 of record PISX010029516.1, read on the forward strand.
AACAGCGTAATTCTCCAAAACAACACTTAAGGAATTCTTAAGCAAATTCAGATTTTTCTGATACTACATAGTGGAGATATCCTGAACTCTTACACTCTAGACAAAGTTTTCTAATGGCACAAATATTTCATAATTTATGGATACGTTAATAATCTGTATCACATACTGATTATTTTGTTGATGTTTAAAGCATCTTAAGTTACCTAAGCTCACCGTGTTTGTCTTCTCATTTTTAAGAAACAAACTAGTTTTGAGCCCAAAGCAAAAGGTATAATTATATATATATATATATAGAGAGAGAGAGAGAGAGAGAGATGTTTAAAAGAGAATAGGACATCTTGACCCATTTTAAAAGCAGCAGCCTGGTAAATAAACACAGGCATGGTAAATAAAGCCCTCTGGCATTCTTTTCTATGAAGCAATAGTTGGAAGAGATGAATGAAAAAATTAATACAGTAATTTTCCTATTTGGCTCCTCTTCTAAACTTTCTTAAGCCCTCCAGCCTTTATATCAGATTTGCCCTAGTTATTGTTTGAAGGGGACAGTCATGAAAAAAGTCTTGAGAAGTGTTATAAAATTTGTTTCCCCGTTAAGATATCAATTTTTTCTAATATAGATTTTTTTAAATGTATTCTGTGTTTAAAACTCCTCTGTATATAGCAGCAACAACAAAACCTTTCCAGTTTACAAGCCAAAAACAAGGAAAAACGCCCATTACTTTCCACTTTTACAGAAATGCCCATCTCATGTGCACCCAGATTCAGACCCAGACCCTGAAATCGAAAGTACACAATTCAGACAATCGTCACTAGCGTCCATTTGTCACCAACTTCAAATCAGAAATGTTTTAGTTTTATTTTTGTTTTCTTCGGTTCCCCCATCCCGTGCCATATTCTCCTCATTCCCAATGGTCTTTCCACTCTGTTACCTCCTTGAACTTCTTGAAATCAAGGTGAAAGTGACCTCTTCCAGAAAACTTTCCCCAGAAAAATGTATCCTCCCCTTTACAAAAACTGTTACTTCCTGTCCTCCCCATCAGTTTTAGACGTCTAATTTCAAAGGCCACTTACAGGGAGTGGAGGTTCTGCCTGCTGTTCTACTTTAGTCCATCAGCGGCTCCTTAAAGGGGTACGTTGTGTGTACAGATATAGTTTAAACGTCATGATTTCACGTTCCCAAATTTGGGGCTACACATCTTTCCCGTCTCTGGTACAGATGGACGTTCAACTTTCCACCATTTATGTCTCATTTTCTTGATAATCGAGATCCTCAGAAGGGACCACATTAAACAACTCCACTTCTCAACCTCTCTTGAATTTGAGGGGAAAGAGAAAGGATGTAAATGGTGGTTGTTGAGTGAAGCATAGGGGGAAGCCCCCTATTTTTGGCTTTCTCTTCTTCCCCTTGTTTTTGCTGGAACAGGAAATGGTGACTCAAGTATGATGTCTCTACCTTGGGGTCTTGAGGATTGAAGCTCTTGTAATAAGGGTGGTTGAGCTAGAAGACAAGGGAACTGAATCCCTCACGACTGGATGGGACCACCCTTTTGAAGTTGGGTTGTCTGCTGTGTATCAGGTAAGTTTCCATCAGAGAAGCAGAATCACTAAAGAGTGTGTGTGCATGTGTGTGTTCTATGACAGAGACTGGAACTCGACTAATTGTAGGAGCTGGTTAAGCAATATTTCATTGTCTTTGCCTGCGATGCTGGAGGCTGCACATATGTGAGAAGAAAAGAAGCATATGAAGTGAAAGAGAGGAACAAGGGGGACACACAAGCACAATCTGGAGTCCTTGGGACAGACTGAATCCATGGTAGGTATTACTGACTCTGACCTGAGAGGTGTAGACCTCCCTTAGAAACCAGAGACTCTTATCATGGAGCTAAATACCTTTACTTGACCCAGGCATCCAAGAAGCAAAAGGAGGACCCAAGAAAAAGTGAAACAACTGTGGGGCCAGGTGCTTGCCTCATGCCACTGAGGTGAGCCAGCAAATAAGTGATAACATGTATGAGCTACAAAATGGTGGCTGTGGACCTTCTCCTCCCAAAACCTCCCAAAGAACCTCCCTGGGACCCACTCAAACCAGGGACATACAGGAAAGGGGATTCTGGGTTATGTAGTTTCCTACTGCTTAAAGTTGACTTTACAAAGTCATCACATTCTGGATTTCTATACATTTGCTATTTCTAACTTGGGACACTATTAGCAACAAAGCATAATTCTTATTGGATGATCGGCCCTTACAAATAAACATTGACTCCTAGATGAACTAGATAGTGAATGTGCCATGTGGACTCAGATAACTTCAACACAGAGACTTTTCTAGTCTTAATTCTATGTAAGGCATCACTTTAAAGAAAACTTTCGAAAACCTTCCAGAAATGCGTACTTGGAGAAGGAAAAGTTATAAGATCAAGGCCCTGATCGAGAAGGGTAAAATGAAAGAATCATATTCTTCATTCTGGAAAGAAGGCCGGGAAGGGGTAATATCATCATCTAATTGGACAAGAAAGACATGGCCTAGGGAAATATGGGGGTTGTAAGGAAAACTGTGAAATCTTAGCTCCTGGATGAAAGAATACTATCACAATGGAAAGTTGTTTTTGTTTTTGTTTCTGGTTTTTTTTAATATGGCTGTTTTTGCACCTGGCTTAAATTTTTGCAAATTAAGCATTTATGTTTGGGGTTTGCTACTATCTTGTTACAAATGAGATAGTTCCTTGTAATTTTGGAAGGCAGGTGTCATACCACATGCATCAGGTGGATCCTCTGGAACAAAGTTAGGACTGTGAGCTCATTAGTGGAAGGTGTGGGATGCCTATGAATAATAAAAAGGGCCAGGAAGCAGAATGGGACAGAAAAAGCTTAGAGGTCCTGATGGAGATCTGACTTTCGGGGAGAAAGGGGAGGGAAGCAGGACGCCCAGGGAAAGCCTCAGATTATGATACAGATTTGACAAGGCTTGGGTGAATCCAGTGGGGAGCCCTGGAAGAACCCCACATCCAGCAGAAATGGCCAAGCCCTAGTATTCACGTCATGTTCAGTCACTGGTTGGGACATTTTTAGAAAGATTATAGTGTCCGTTCAAAAGCTGGGTTGGATCCTGAAGGTGCTGGCATTGGAGGCTGTCAGCTAACTGAACTCCTTACAGGTGACCAGCAAGCTCTTCCGCGAAGGAGATCTAAGTAGCACACTTCTGTGGCAGACAAAAGTACGGTTACTAATACGTATATCCTGTCAACACGAGTGACAAACCCATTTCTCAAAGCCAAGATGAAAAGAACAATACTCATTAGGGCAGAGTGACTTGCCTCCGATCAGAAATTAATTGGGAAAATGATCAAGAAATTAATGGGCTTCTTCCAAAATACCTTACTCTTTTGATTTTGAGTGAGACATTTTCACTGTGTTTGCACTAAACCAGATCAGAACACATGTTAACGTTTATCCACGGTATTCGTTGGGGCCAAGTTTGGTGACTTTTATTCCTGTTCACCACACATTATCCAGGGGAATCGTGCTCCCATATCTCCTCCATCTAATCAAAACCCCACTGTCCCTGCACCCCAACCTCACCCCCACCTCAATTCATTTGAAGTTCGAACCACCATGAGATGTGGCTTCTCAGGCTTCCTGCCTTCCCTAACACCCTAACTTCCCACCAAAATATACCTGCTCTGTTTTGCATTTCCTTGCTGGAAGGTTGACAACCAAGGCTGAAAAGCCCATTGACTCGGCTAATGAGAACAAACACAGCAATTGCCTTATTTGCCTCTATAGAATTAACCCAAATAAATGGCTAGCTAATGGGGGGATTTCCTTTCATTTGTTCGGGCCAATGTTGGTAAAATTTTGCACAATGTTGGTATGCATGTATTCAGCATTTACACTGAGAAGGCAGCAGTTTATGCTAAATATAATGGCCAGTTGCAGCTTTTACTCTCAAAAGGCACTCGTTCCTAACTAATGACCTCAGCAAGTGGATCATGACTGTTCATTGGCCTGTTCGGAAATTTTAATATTGTCGAGGACTGTCTATACTTTAGATGCTCTACTCTAGAGAGAGGAACAGGAAGAGTAATAAAATAACATTAAGTACCTGCTGGATACCAAGAATGATGCCTGGAACTTCATGGGTACCATGGATTTAACTTGGTTGTCCTACAAATTACACACTATAATTCCATTTTACAGATGAGGGTCAGAAAAGTTCAATGGGCTAAGATCAATCAACCAGGAGATTGTATGAGTTAGGCCTGATTCAGATCAGGTCCACCTGACTCCCAGCGCCTCTGCTGTGTTCTTTCTCACCCTACAAATCACAATACTTAATTGGAGTCTAAGACTTCTGTCTTGAACGCCCCCTCAGCAGCATCTAACAGTCGGTGTGGGGAGGGTGGTCGGGATTATAAAGAAAATAAAAGGGGCGCCTGGGTGGCTCAGTGGGTTAAAGCCTCTGCCTTTGGCTCAGGTCATGATCCCAGGGTCCTGGGATCCAGCCCCGCATTGGGCTCTCTGCTCAGCGGGGAGCCTGCTTCCCCCTCTCTCTCTACCTGCCTCTCTGCCTACTTGTGATCTCTGTCTGTCAAATAAATAAAATCTTTAAAAAAAGAAAAAGAAAGAAAATAAGATTGGCCATGCATTGATGGTTGTTGAAGCAATTACCCCTACCTGCATTTGAGGAGGGCCATCATACGAATTTCTTTGCTTTTTATATATTTGAAAATTTCCATAGTAAACCTAGGCTTATAGGAATTTTCATTCTGTAAAGGTGTTCAATAGCTACAAATGGTTTACCACCTAACCAGGACATTATGGAGGACCCCAACTGGCCACACACACACACACACACACACACACACAGTTAAAAACATCTTCTAGAACAAACACTGCAGATACTAATTAGTTGTCAAGGTGCAAAACACAAGCCTAGAGATCTCAGCGTTTCCAGCACATATCAGTAGAAGCAAATGTTCCCTTTCCGTGAATGAATCACAGCATTCAGTAACATTCACTGTCATGTTCCCCACCATTTGCTCAAAGCCCAGCCAAACCAAACGAGGGATCACCAGTGGAGAGAACTGCAAATGTTTGCAAACTGTGAGCAAATTAGGAGAGCGTCCTACATTTAGAGAGACATGAATTATTGTGTGCAGATATAAATAAACATTGTTCTCAGCTCAGGCTCTGTCAACACCTCAGCCCTCCACATAGACTCATCCAAAGATAAATGAGCTAGTGTTTCTCATACCTGAGGAGTTCCAGAAACCACCTGAAGGGGCACACGCTGTACTTTGCTAAGCTTGTTTGCAAAACTCGGCCCTGGGAATCCAAGGCTACCGCAAAGTATGCAGCTGACTCTGAAATATGTGTTTTTAGGGAGCCATAAGGGCAAAACAGTCATTCTCTCTTTGTTGATCCACGTTCCGGATCTTGGCAGGGGGCCCTCTGAGGGTCCCACAATTATTTTCCCCTCTACCTTGTCCACTTTTTTTCATTAAGGCATGCTTATTGTATAATATGTTTTAAAATATAATCAAAAGGAATATTTAAAAGGGCTCTAATTCTACCAACCAGAAGGAACCACTGCTAATTTTGAACATATGCTTCTAGAATTTTTAATGCCTGTATAAACTCTTCAGAATTAAAAATAGGAACATACTGTAGATAACTTGTATTGTTCATTCAAAAAGAGCCTATGAACATTTTAATGCCTATAAACAACCTTTACAACAATATTTACAATGTCTGCCCATATGGACGTAAAACAATTTATTCAGTCAAGACATGTTACTGGATATTTACCAAGAACTGAATACTCCGGCTGCTCTCACATTTTTGCTCCTGAAACTGAGCTTGAATAAATATTTTAATAGATAATTATTTCTACAAATCCATCATTATTTCCTTAGGATAAACCCTTAGAAGTAGAATGCACAGATTAGAACTCTTTGAGGTTTCTAAAACAAATCACCTTCCAGAGAGAGTATACAAACCTATGTTTCTTATCATCCTACACTCTAAGTACCGAGTGATGATTCTTCTTCTTTTTTTTTTTTTATCTTTGCCAATTCAACAGGTAGGGCACCGTATCACTTTTTCCTTTTTTTGGAATTTTTACTTCTCTTACATTAATGATATTGAAGTTTTATCATGTTTATTGAAAAATATATCATCTTCCTCACTGTTCACATAATTTTGTGCATTTAGTATTGCTCCTAAGGCTGTTCACATTTTAACATGGTGGTATTTCCTTGTCTCTCCTATGCGATGCAATTTCTTTCCTCATTTTGATTGCCTTTTAACTTGATTTGCTCTTTGGAACACAAAAAGTTTTAAATTTTTAGGTTAAAAATGCATGTATCTTTCTCTTTATGGATTCTATGATTTAAGTTGTACCCTTAGACTACACTTCCCAAGCTTATATTTTCTTCTATTAACTCATGTAGAAAATTTTAATCCACCCAAAATAAATGTTGGAGAATAGTGTGAGAAATAGACATGACATCTTTTTTCCTCCCATGGGATAATTCAGTGGTTCCCTACACTGCTTTTATTTTAAAGATTTTACTTATTTATTTGAGAGTGAGTGAAAGTGAGAAAGATCACAGAAGGAGAGGGAGAAGCAAACTCCCTGTTGAGCAGGAAGCCCGATGCGGAACTCGATCCCAGGACCCTGAGATCATGACCTGAGCCGAAAGCAGATGCTTAACCGACTGAGCCACCCATGCACTCCCCTACACTGTTTTTAACATAAGCAGTCTTACTTGTGATGAGCCCTGGGTGTTATATGCAAGTGTTGAATCACTATATTGTAAACCCGAATCTAATATTATACAATATGTTAACAGACTGGAATTCAAATAAAAACTTAAAAAAAAACCCTACTCATTTCCATGCTGATTCAACCTATCGACATTATTTAAATATGCAAAATACTTATAGAGTCTTTGGTCTGTTCTCAGACTTCTATTCTTTTTCAGTGATCTTGCTATCTGTTCTTGGGCAAGTACCACCAAGTTATTTTAGCTCTTGGCCCTTTCCAGTATGTTTTAATAACTTAATGGGGAGCCCTATCTCATCCCACTTTATTTCTTTTTTTCAGCTATTTTTGCTGTTTCCTTGACTTTTTAACTACCCTGTTTATTCTTCCTGAAACATTTTGGAATCAGGCATTGTGTCTGGGATTACATTACAGCCATAGATTTTACTGGAGAGAATTAACAGCAGGACGATTATTATTTATCCTAATACAGAGAGATGGTATGTCTTTTCACACATTTTAATTATGTGGGATGGGTTAGGGTTAGTTCTGAGCCATGAGCTGGGAATATAAGAGACATCTATTTTCTGATCAGAGGGAATTAAGATGACAGGTGAGTCCTTTCACTCTCTTCCTCTATGGTGATGACCATAGAGGCCACATCTTGAGAGCGGTGGAGTCATAGTCACAGGTGGAACCACCCAAGCTCCTTGAGTCCCAGCCTGGAGGATGGCGATCTTGGAAGTCACCCAGCCTGTGTTAAGCTTTAAGTGAGCAAGACACAAACCTTTGGTTTACCTTTGGTTAGCACAGTGCAGTGCCTTACTAAGGGTTGCAACTTTCTCCCTCCGGAAGTGTTGCCGTGTCTCTTGGTATTGTGATAAGGGAATCAATCGCGTTTTCATTGACCATAATGTTAATTTCTGCTGGAGAGGGATGGGAGCTCCATTTGCCTACTAGGACATAATGTAGGAACTTCACTGCTGCTCCTTAAAGCTTCTAGTCCCGATTGCAGTTCTAGCTCTCACTCGGCCCCAGGGTTCAGGGCAATGCTCCAGGGCAGTATTTCCTAACTGCAGAGCCACTTCCTCTGTGTTAAGCCAGTTTGGTTGCTGCCCTGCTTTCCTGAGCCGAGAAACTCATTCCAAATTGAACGGAGAGTGAATGCTTCAAGCAGTCTCTGTGTTTGTACCCGATACACTCACTCCCAGATTGTTTATCCTGGCTCCGGGCCCCTCTAGCTCTAAGGAGGGAGGGACTGGTTGAATTTTGCTTTGTGGCCCTTCCTCGTTCTCCGGGCGTGAGTCTCACCCTTTCTGTGTCATGAATCATGGACTGATGGCCTCTTTTCTCAGTCTGGCCTCACCTCTATACTAATTTGCAGGAGTTCTTAGAAAGTCTAGCCAAGTGGGCACTACCCCTGATTTCACATGCACACATGTTCTTTTCATAGAAAATTGCAGGGGAGGGGGTGAATTAATTAAATGTGTGAGTGCAAGTCATCATTTTAGACTAGTGGTCCTTTCATGAATATTTTCATGAGAACTTGGAAAAATTAAGTGGAAACCCAGATGTCGGTTGAGGGAGCAAGTTATCTCCTTCTCTACCCTCCGCCATCCTCTGCCTGTGGAAGGGAGTAGCGCTCCCAAGATTTATTTTCCCACTGAAACTTTCCTTAGAAAATGGAAATGATTACAGTCAGTTTCAAATAATATTTTTCTCTCAGTGGCATAAATCACGAATGCTAGCCAGCTCTCAGCTGATGTCCTTCCTTGTGTTCCCGTCAGTTCCTGATTTTCAAACACCCATTCATGAATGAGATCTTATCTGTGGAAAAAGTTCTTCACTAACTCTGGGGTCAAATATATCACATATGAGTAGTTTTTTTTTTTTTTCATAAAGCAAAACTATTCAATTTAAATAGCTATCAGATTATACCCTTTTAATATTTTTGGCATTAAAATGATCTTTTATGGAGCAGTTCTATGTACACTAGATGGTAGTTTGATATGTTTTAAACGCCTTCACAAGGTTAAGAGTTGGCAATGCTGTGTTGGTCTGTAAATTATTTTTGAAATGTCTTGTGGTCTATATAATCCCAAACCCTGTGAACCACTGGAATGTATCTTCAAATAGTTTTTCAACAAGTGGAATATTTTTTGAGCCCTTGCATTTCTGAGAACGCCCGCCTGTCCCACTGAAAGACAAATCGCCGAGTATCAAGTTCTTAGCTCATAACTTTTTCCACCTCAAAACCCCGTGGACTCATTTGGCATCTAACTGTTGCAGAGGAAATGTCTGAGACCAACCCAAAGTTTGGTCCTCTTGCAAATAAATTTTCACTGAAAGTTGCAAGGTTTTTTTTCCTCCCCTTTCTCAACGCATTGCGGTATAATTCCTCCAGTGGATCTACTGAGATGGCATGTGTGCTGGTTGATGGCCAAGGAGAAAGGTGCCGTCATCACCTAAGCTTGGACCTAGTTCCACACGTCACTAGCCACTGCAGCTGGGGCAGTGTTATGGGTCAAACTGTGTCCCCCAAAAAGATATGTTGAAGTCCTATTCCCCAGTACCCATGAACATAACCTTAGTAGGGACTTTGCTGATGTAATCAAATGAAGTTGAGGTCATTAGGGTGGGCCCTAATCCAATGACTCGTGTCCTTATAAGAAAAGGGGAATTTGGACACACACACACACACACACACACACACAGAGAGAACACCACGTAAAGACACAGACAGACACAGAAGGAAGATGGCCCCATGAAGACAGAGGCAGAGATGGGAGTTTCGCTGCCTCAAGCCAAGGAATCGAATGCCTGGAGTGATCAGAAGCTGAAAGAGGCAAGGAAAGTCCTCCCCTTCTTTCTTCTCAGCTTCAGAAGGAAACTAGCCCCTGCCAAGACCTTGATTTCAAACTTCCAGCCTCCATAACTGGGAGACAATATGCAACTGTTGTTGCTTTGAGCCACCCAGTTTGTGGTCCTTTGTTACGGAAGCTCTGGAAAATGAATGCAGATTTCTCAAAGACTTTGAACTACAATTACTTTATCTATGACGTGTGGATAATAATTTGGTAGACTAGTTGAGAAGGTGAAATGAGATGGGATGAGATACATAAATTCTGGCACATCTAATCTAATCTTTTTCTGTCCTCTTGACATTTTTTTATACAAAGCTTATACAATTTTTATAAAATAATGAAGTCATTAACTGTGGATTCCCAGGCCCACCCCCAAAGATTTTTTGATTCAGCCGGTCCTAGGTAGACCTCCAGACGTGAACTCTCATTAAGTACTGAAAGTGCCATGTAATTTAAGTGTTTTGTTAACCTGGTATTACTATTCCTGTTCTATAAATATGGAAACCGAGGTCAAAGGAAATTGAATCCAAGTCAGAAAATGTAAAATCAAGTAGTTTTTTGAGGCTGAACTTCAAGAACTTCACTAGTTTGATGAAATGTGAAACTCCAGGCTGGTATGAAAAACACCAGATAATGAGGGCTCCATAATATATAAAATATGGGAGACGGTCCAGTATTGGATTAAGAACACATGGAATCAGAGAGGTTTAAATTCTGGTCGTGGCACTTACTTCCTAGCTGTGAGAACTTGAGAAACACTATTTAACCTCTGACAGTTTCAAGCTCTTCTCATCTGAAAATGGGAATAACACATAATCGGGGTTCTTGGGGAAGTGAAGGCGATGTCATGACCAAGCATTTAACACACGGGAGGTGCTAAGTCAATGACACGTTTCTGCAAACATGTATTGATCTTTATTTCAAAAAAGGTCACAACATCTTCATTTTCTGCTCTTGAATGCCTTAAAGGTAAAAATGCCGGGAGAAGGAAAGTCCATAGGTGAGAATAGTAACTCATTTTAGAAAAGATGTGATGTCCATGCTTTCCTGGTAGCTTATAAATGAATAATTAATTGTTGTGGGAATAACTTCTTTGGGATTCTTCTTATTAATTTGCCTTTAGCAGGTGTCCTTGTATCCTGGAATTCTCTGTTTTCATAATATTGACAGGTCACCTAACCAAAATACGTAAGAACCATTTTTTAGGAGTTGCTAGTCGCTAATAGAAAATGTTTAAGGATGCTCTCAGTGGGTTATGATTTTCTCTATGAATATTGCCCCGAAGGATTTGTTTCCTGCTACTCTTGAAACGTTTCATTATATTCTTCTACTGGGCCCCAGGATGCCGAGGAGGGGACCAGGAAAGGAATGCTCTCCTGATGTGGGGAAGCAAGATATGTTGACATCATCAAAGGAATCAGGCGCACAGAAAATAACAAGCAAAAGGACAGGAAACGCATCTGCGCAAAATTGCTTCTTTTATTTTAGTGTCATTCAAACCACTGCGGGTTTATATCAGATTAGAAACAGCTACCATATTCAAATTTATTTTTTGTTGAACAGGACATGCTTTTTGGGTATCTGGCATGATTCCAGCTGTTTCTCCACATCACCTGTCCTCAGCAAGCCGCAATGCCAGGTTGGTCAACTCTCCTGTCCTGCTTGTGAAATTGATCATCCAGAATGCAAAGAACAGGAAAGTACACGGTAGCTTAAGCATGACAATATGCTTGCAGCAATAAGTCTGCAATGGATGTTCCAGACTTGGGGCAGTGGCTCCACAATTTTTTTTAAAATATTTTATTTATTTGAGAGAGAGAGCACACGCACAAGCAGGGAGGGGAGCAGAGGGAGAAGGAGAAGCAGACTCCCTGCTGAGCAGAGAGCCCAACTCAACTCAGGGCTCCACCCCAGGACCCTGGGATCATGACCTGAGCTGAAGGCAGACGCTTAACTGACTGAGCCACCCAGGGGCCCCTGGCTCAACCATTTCGCCCAGAAACTGGGCTCTGTTTCTTCCACGCTGCCTCCTACTGCTTGTCTTCTTGTCCTCAAGCTTGTCACTTCGTAGTTGGCAATATGGCTGCCCCAGGGCCGGGAAATATGTCCTCAGCCCTGCTTCCTGATAATGAAGGGGAAGGGCCAAGAAAGCACCTTCCTTGGCATGCCTGGCTTTTTTCAGCAGTAAACAAAATGACTCCTATCTTTCGAGCCAGACTGTGTAACGTGGCCATCTCCAGAGTTAAACTCTGGGAAATGTGACCAAAAGTACTCTGATTGACTTAAGGCGCTGGGTATCTTGCTTCCCTTCACAGAATTAGAGTTAATTTAGGAAGGCAGAAGGCCTTGGCAGTGCATAGAATTTCCTAGCGTGTTATCTTTCTGCTGCTTTTTTCTTTTTTCCACATTCTGGGACTGCACTTTTCCCTTCCGGTATCTCAAAACTCATGTATGGAAGCAGCCCCAGGGAGTTGAGAGGGAAAAGTGCAGCAGGTTGGAGCTGAGGTGTTGGATCTGATGGGCATGATCTTGGACTCAGATCTATCCTGATGTTATCAGTTACCCCGGAGGAACTACTGGCAGGCTGGAGGAACTGATTTAAGCTGCTCAAGCTCATGGGAGGCTGATTTGTAAACTCTAAGCTGCACGCTTCGAGAGGAACATCTATTCAAGTAAGAACTCGCAGCGGTTCCTTGTATTCTGGCCTCAGTGGTGCTGGAGCTTGGAGCTGGGAAGCCACACTCCTGCAGGCTCCAGGGTTGGCTCTGCCAAAAAAGGGACGGCAGTACTGCAAGGCTGGGACAGGGAGAAGGGGTTCCCTCGTCCTATCTGCTGCGGGGCTGCCTGTGGCTCTGCACACCTCACCCCCAGACCTCTCCACTCTGGCAGCAGCTGAGCCTGGGGTGCTTCAAGAACCAGCATGGTCAGATCTGCACCGCCCCCCGCCGCCCCGGAGACCAGTGCAGGTCATGCAGGGCTCCTGTTCCTTGAAGTTTCTACATTGCAATAACCCTGACCTCTTCCTATTTTCCCCCAGCTAGAGAGGTGGTAGCTGCTTCCTGCAGGGGCTGCCTCTGTGACACCAGAGAGATCGCTCTTCATGCTTTTGATTACCTGGTGAACAATTTAGTATGTGCAGATCCTGATGTTTAAATTCCCTGTTCAAATAATCGATGTGAGTTCTCTCTTCTGACCGGACATGACTCGGAGGTGCTGTCATGTTGAGACAGACAGTCGAAGGCAGGGCCCTGAAATACTCCCCGGTTCCTCACATCTGCGATGCCTACTGTAGCAGCAGTTGACCTTTACTAAGCCCCCAAAGGAGGCCAAGGGCAGCTAAAAAGCCACTGCTCACGATTACATTAAGGTTATGGACATACCATTTATGTGGAAGCTCTAGCTCTGGAGAGCCGAGCTAGACCTGGTAGAAACGCATCAGACTCATCCACGCTTCTTCTGGGCCCCTTTCCAAGCTGGGGACCTGCATCGTCACCACACACCCAAAAGTCATGGGACCCGAAGAACCAACAAAGGGGATGGGTCGTGGCAGTAGATTCCAAGAGAAGAAAATCCAGAGACCAGAAATCTCAAAAGACTGAATCCGAAGAAGATGTGAAGTCAAACCCAGTATTTTTTTTTAAGATTTTATTTATTTATTTGACAGAGAAAGAGATTTTATTTATTTATTTATTTGACAGAGAAAGACAGCATGAGCACAAGCAAAGGGAGCGGTAGGCAGAGGGAGAGGGAAAAGCAGGCTCCTTGCTGAGCAGGGAGCCTGATGGGGGGCTCCATCCCAGGACCCCAGGATCATGACCCGAGCCAAAGGCAGATGCCTGAGCCACTCAGGTGCCCCGAAACCCAATATTTTAATCTCTGTGACCACCCTTCCAAAAGCTGGGGCTAAGCAGCACACCTAACATCCACACCTTATGTCATTTTATTAGTAATGTAACTACAGGTAGAGTAAGGGATGAGAGAGATGATATAACGAGACAGAAAAATGCTGGCCTGGACATCTGTAGAGGAGGTTTTACCACTTAGAGTAAATTAATCTCTCTGGACCTCACTTTCCAAATCTGTGAAATGAAAAGGTCGAGCTCTACAGGTATCTGTGGTCCAACTCTGCAAGTCCCATTAGGTGGCATTGTGAAGGACAGGGCTTCTACAAAATTAAGTCTAATGAAACGTGATAGTTTCAAATCAGGAAGTCTGATTCACCTTAGATTAAATAAAAATTGCCAATACAAACATACTTCAATTCCCCAAACTGTTTGTGTGTGTGTCTGTGTGTGTGTGTTTAAGGCCAGCGTTTCCCAAGTTTTCATGGCATTTCACAAAATGGGTTGAGTTCAAAGTGTCTGGAAAACACCAGGGTCAACAAAATTGCAGCAGACTCTTACAGAGAGAGAGAGTACGAGTGGAGCTGGGGCCGGTGAGGAGGGGCAGAGGCAGGAGGGCGAGAATTTCAATCACAGAGCCTGATGCGGGTCTTGATCTCACAACCCTGAGATCATAACCTAAGCCGAAATCAAGAGTCAGTTACCCAATCAACCGAGCCACGCAGGTGCCCCTGTGGCAGACTCTTTTAGTTGCTTACCCAAAATCCATTCCTCACCTCTTCCCCAGGTTTAACATTACTTCAATGTGATTTGGGACAGCAAATATGTCAAGGTCCCCAGTGATGGGCTGTGACTAGCCCAAGCTAATCACAGCCTCCCTTGCAGCTGTGGGTGGCCAAATGATTGTGTGGAGCCACGGAACCCTGTTCTTTCCAGATACACCTCTGGGCATTACTTTTCAGGAGAGTACGCTTTGAGACTATCGACCTGGGGTAACTTAATTACAAACATTTAGATAGATGAGCGCACTCTTGACCAATCCCACCAGGATGTATTCATCTTTTAGACCATGTCTCACATGAAACATTCACTCTGGTTTCTCTCAATAAACCGGGGCATCTGGGTGGCTCAGTCAGTTGGGTGTCTGCCTTTGGCTTGGGTCATGATCCCGGGGTTCTGGGATTAAGCCTGATATCAGGCTCCTTGCTCAGCGGGAAGCCTGCTTCTCCCTCTCCCTCCGCCTGCCACTCCCCCTGCTTGTTCTCCCTCTTTAACAAATAAATAAAAGTCTTTTTTGAAAAGATAAATAAATAAACACTTATGCATTAACTTGTGTACTTGATCACACCTTGCCCCTATTTTTGGGAAGCATTTACAATGAAGGAAAAATCTGTTAGCCAAAGAGGAACATGCCTATTCAACACTTTGGCAATCATAAACCAAGAGCACTTGGGAATTTTTATTTTCTAAGCATATGAAATATGACATTCGTGTTAATCAACCTTCTAGACATAGCTGTGTTGTCAAGTCTAAAAAAAAGCTGAAATTCAGTAATTCTCCATTCTGTGCACATAAAATCACCTGTGGTACTTTTAAAAGAAAATTACAGGTCTCTTCCTTCCATTCCACACCCCTTCTGATTTAATTGGTCTGTAGGTGGCTTCGGCATCTGTAATTCTGGGAGCCCTCTGGGTGATTCTGACAGCCAGCCAAGGTTGAAATACCATGTTTTATGTATCACAGAGGCTGTGACGCTTCAGGGGGATCAAGTGAATAAGGCTGTAGGGTATGGTGGAAAGAACAGGTATCCAGGGTTCTGGTCTTGGTTCTGGAACTCAGTAGCTAGGAGGCTGGGCAGATCACAGAAAACTCTGAGCTTCAACCTGTTAATTCATAAAGACTTGCTATGCATACGAACATCAAATGTTTATAAAGGCTCATGATAAAAGTATCAGGAGTTTGAAAACGTTCAACACAGTGTTTAATGCCTTTTTTTTCTTCATGGAGTGCTCTTTTTCACCTCTGCAGGTAAAATTTACTGTCCTCCAACTGAGTAGAGATCAGATCACTGAGGCCTTGCTTCCCTGACCCAATCAGAACTGTTATCTCTGTATTTCTGCAGTACCTTTTACATGACCCCATCATGCTGACTCTATTAACCCAACCTCTCCCAGCCCCCACTTCCCTACTGGGAGCTCCCACAGATCTGGGGCCTCTCACTCTTCCTATCCAGTCTAGCAATGTTAGCTAAGGAGAACCAAAACAGCTATCAACTTAACCATGAAGACACGAATCACCCTTATAGAATGCAATTCCCTGGGGC
>PISX010029517.1:0-14648 GCA_004024625.1 Mellivora capensis
TCTTGTAGGCAACATATTGATGGGTTTTGTTTTTTTATCCATTCTGATACCCTGTGTCTTTTGATTGGGGCATTTAGCCCATTAACATTCAGGGTAACTATTGAGAGATATGAATTTAGTGCCATTGTATTGCCTGTAAGGTGACTGTTACTGTATATTGTCTCTGTTCCTTTCTGATCTACTACTTTTAGGCTCTCTCATTGCTTAGAGGACCCCTTTGAATATTTCCTGTAGAGCTGGTTTGGTGTTTGCAAATTCTTTCAGTTTTTGTTTGTTCTGGAAGCTTTTTATCTCTCCTTCTATTTTCAATGATAGCCTAGCTGGATATAGTATTCTTGGTTGCATGTTTTTCTCATTCAGTGCTCTGAATATATCATGCCAGTTCTTTCTGGCCTGCCAGGTTTCTGTGGATAAGTCTGCTGCCAATCTAATATTTTTACCATTGTATGTTACAGACTTCTTTTCCCAGGCTGCTTTTAGGATTTTCTCTTTGTCACTAAGACTTGTAAATTTTACTATTAGGTGACGGGGTGTGGACCTATTCTTGTTGATTTTGATGGGGGTTCTCTGCACCTCCTGGATTTTGATGCTTGTTCCCTTTGCCATATTAGGGAAATTCTCTAAAATAATTCTCTCCAATATACCTTCTGCTCCCCTCTCTCTTTCTTTTTCTTCTGGAATCCCAATTATTCTAATGTTGTTTCATCTTATGGTGCCACTTATCTCTCGAATTCTCCCCTCGTGGTCCAGTAGCTGTTTTTCTCTCTTTTGCTCAGCTTCTTTATTCTCTGTCATTTGGTCTTCTATATCACTAATTCGTTCTTCTGCCTCATTTATCCTAGCAGTAAGAGCCTCCATTTTTTATTGCATCTCATTAATAGCTTTTTTAATTTCAACTTGTTTAGATTTTAGTTCTTTTACTTCTCCAGAAAGGGCTTTTATAGCTCCAGAGAGGGTTTCTCTAATTTCTTCCATGCCTTTTTGTGCCTGGCTAGAACCTTGAGAATTGTCATTCTGAACTCTAGATCTGACATATTACCAATGTCTGTATTGATTAGGTCCCTAGCCTTAGGTATTGCCTCTTGGGTTTTTTTTTTTTTGTGGTGAGTTTTTCCACCTTGTCATTTTTTTCCAGATAAGAGTATATGAAGGAGTAAATAAAATACTAAAAGGATGACAAAGACCCCAGGAAAATGCCCTTTAACCAAATCAGAAGAGACCCTAAATTGTGTGGGGGAGAAAGGTAGTAAAAAGAAGTTTAGAAAAAAAAAAAATTAAAAAAAGAAAACAAATAAAGAAAAAGCATAAAAAAGAAAAAAAATATATATTAGACTGGTGACTAGAACAGGGTCACCCACTTAGTTGTGGGGTATTGTGGTCTCTTAGAAGAAAGTACCTCCCAAAATTTTAAAGAATGAAAAACATATATAAGGGTAAACACAATGAAGGGATGGAATATGCCTATAAAGATGAAAAACGAATTTTTAAAAAAAATTTCTAAAAAAAGGAGTTGATAAAGTAAGTTGGTTGGGAGAATAAAGAAAAAGAAAGTGGAGATAATTTGCTCAGGCTGGAGACTAGAACAAGCCCAGAGCTAGATTTAGGGTATATTTTGATCCACTAGAGGAAGTTGTACCCCAAAATTTTTAGAAGAAAAAACCCTCATGTGAATACAAAAAATAAAGTTAAGTACTATGAAGGATAAAATATGACTATAATAATGAAGGTTCAAAAAAGATTATTATTTTTTTGGAAAGGTATTGTTAAGATAAACTAGTTAAAAATGTTAAAAGAGAAAAGGATAAAAGTTAAAAAAAATTTAGCAGAAAAAGAAAAATAGAAAAAAAATAAAATTAAAGAAAAAATTAAATTAACTGCAAGACTAAAGAATCATGGGGAGAAAGCCATGAATTCCACGCTTTGCTTTCTCCTCCTCTGGAGTTCTGCTGCTCTCCTTGTTAAGTGAACTTGGTCTTGGCTGGATTTCTTGTTGATCTTCTGGGGGAGGGTCCTGTTATAGTGATTCTCAAGTGTCTTTGCCGGAGGCAGAGCTGCACCGCCCTTACCAGGGGCTGGGCTAAGTAATCCGCTCAGTTTTGCTTTCGGAAGCTTATGTTCCCTGAGCGCTTTCTGTAGAGTCCGGTAATGAAAATGGCGGCTGCCCAGTCTCTGGCCTGGAGGAGCCAGGAGTTCGGGGCCCCACTCCTCTGTGCGCCCTCAGAGATAAGCCCCAGCCACTCCCGTCTCCCTGGCCTCTGGCCACGCTCCGAGCTCACCCAGCCTGCAACCGGTTCAAGGTAACCCCGAGCTGAGAGCTCACTCCTCATCTCTGTCTCTGTAGCCGGCTTCCCCGCTCCGATACCTGCGAGCTCTGCGACACTCAGACACCCCCAATCCTTCTGTGACCCTGCGGGACCTGGGGCCACGCTGACCCCGCATGGGCTTCACCCCGGTTTAGCCTCTGGAACGATGTCCCTCCGTGGAGCAGACTTTTAAAAGTCCTAATTTAGTGCTCTTTTGCTCCACCGCTTGCTGGGAGCTGGCCCCTCCCCCGCGGTCTATCCTCCCGTCGCTTTCAAGTCACTTCTCTGCCGGTCCTACCTTCCAGAAAGTGGCCGATTTTCTGTTTCCAGACTTGCTGTTCTTCCTCTCTTTGATCTCCCATTGGATTTGTAGGTGTTCACAATGGTTTGATAAGCTATCTAGCTGATCTCCTGCTACCTGATGTAGTCTCAGCCTGCTACTTCTCCGCCATCTTGACTCCTCCTCCCAGAAGCTGGTTTTTTGAAAGAATCAATGAGATCAATAAACCATTGGCCAAACTAATCCAAAAGAAAAGAAAGAGGACCCAAATTAATAAAATCATGAATGAAAAGGGAGAGATCACGACTAACACTAAGGAAATAGAAACAATCATCAGAAATTATTATCAACAGTCATATGCCAATAAGTTAAGCAACCTAGATGAAATGGATGCATTCCTGGAAACATATAAATTTCCAACTCAATAAGGAAGAAATTGACAACCCGAATAGACCAATATCTAGTAACCAGATTGAAGCAGTGATAAAAAATCTCACAGAGAACAAGAGTCCAGGACCTGAGGGATTCCCTGGAGAATTCTACCAAACATTCAAAGAAGAAACAATTTTCCTGTTTTTTTCCTGAAGCTGTTTCAAGAAATAGAAACAGAAGGAAAACTTCCAGACTGTTTTTATGAGGCCAGCATTACCATGATCCCCAAACCAGGCAATGACTCCACCAACAAGGAGAATTTCAGACCAATACCTGATGAATATGGATGCTAAGATTCTCAACAAGATCCTAGCTAATAAAATCCAACAGTACATTAAAAAGATTATCCACCATGACCAGGTGAGATCTATCCATGGGATGCAGGGTGGTTCAGCATTCACAAATCAATCAATGTGATTGAACAAATCAATAAGAGAAGAATGAAGAACCACATGGTCCCCTCAATTGATGCAGAAAAAGGATTTGACAAGATACAGGATCCGTTCCTGATTAAAACCCTTCAAAGTATAGGGATAGAAGGAGCATTCCTCAACTTCAAAAAATCTATCCATGAGAAACACACAGTGAATGTTATCCTCTATGGGGAAAAGCTGAGAGCCTTCCCTTTGAGATCAGGAACGTGACAAAGATGTCCACTCACCACTGTTGCTCAAAATAGTACTAGAAGTCCTAGCAACAGGACTTCAGCAACAGCAATCAGACAACAAAAAGAAATAAAACATATTCAAATTGGCAAAGAAGAAATCAAACTCTCTCTCTTCGCAGATGACATGATACTTTATATGGAGAATCCAAAAGATTCCACCCCCAAACTATTAGAACTCATACAGCAAATCAGTAATGTAGCAGGATACAAAATCATATACAGAAATCAGTTACTTTCTTATACATTAACAATGAAAATACAGAAAGGGAAATTAGAGAATTGATTCCATTTACTATGGCACCAAGAACCATAAGATACCTGGGAGTAAATCTAACCAAAGAGGTAAAGGATCTGTACTCAAGCAACTACATAACACTCATGAAAGAAATTGAAGAAGACACAAAAAGATGTAAAAGCATTCCATGCTCATGGATCGGAAGACTAAACATTGTTAAAATGTCTATATTGCCTAGAGCCATCTATACTTTTAATGCCATTCCTTTCAAAATTCCACTGGAACTTTTCAAAGAGCTGGAACAAACAATCCTAAAATTTGTATGGAACCAGAAGAGACCCCAAATTGCTAAGGAAATGTTGAAAAAGAAAAAAACAAAACTGGGGGCATCACGTTGCCTGATTTCAAGCTTTACTAAAAAGCTGTGATCACCAAGACAGCATGGGACTGGCATAAAAACAGATACATAGACCATGACCATTCTCTTACACCATACACAAAGATAAAGTCGAAATGGATAAAAGACTAAACATGAAGCAGGAATCCATCAAAATCCTAGAGGAGTACATAGGCAGTACCTTCTTTGACATCGGCCATAGCAACTTCTTTCAAGACATGTCTCCAAAGGCAAAGGAAACAAAAGTGAAAATGAACTTTTGGGACTTCATCAAGATCAAAAGCTTCTGCACATCAAAAGAAACAGTCAACAAAACAAAGAGACAACTCACGGAATGGGAGAAGATATTCACAAATGACACTACAGACAAAGGGCTGATAGCCAAGATCTATAAAGAACTCTAAATCAACACGCAAAAAACAGGTAACCACTTCAGAAAAATGGGTAGAAGTCATGAACAGACACTTCTCCAAAATAGACATGAGCACAAGAATCTTAGCATCCACAAATGGCTAACAGACACATGAAAAAATGTTCATCACTGTTAGCCATCAGGGAGATTCAAATCAAAACCACACTGAGATACCACCTTACACCAGTTAGAATGGCCAAAATCAGCAAGACAGCAAACAAGTGTTGGAGAGGATGTGGAGAAAGGTGAACCCTCTTACACTGTTGGTGGGAATGCAAGTTGGTACAGCCACTTTGGAAAGCAGTGTGCAGATTCCTTAAGAAATTAAAAATAGAGCTTCCCTATGACCCTGCCATTGCACTACTTACAGGGTTTTTACACCAAAGATACAGATATAGTGAAAATAAGGGCCACGTGTACCCCAATATTCATAGCAGTGATGGCCACAGTTGCCAAGCTGTGGAAAGAACCAAGATGCCCTTCAACAGATAATGGATAAAGAAGATATGGTCCATATATTCTATGGAGTACTATGCCTCTATCAGAAAGGATGAATACCCAACTTTTGTATCAATATGGACGGGACTGGAGGAGACTATGCTGAGTGAAATAAGTCAAGCAGAGAGAGTCAATTATCATATGGTTTCACTTACTTGTGGAGCATAAGGAATAACACGGAGGACATTGGGAGATGCAGAGGAGAAGTGAGTTGGGGGAAATTGGAAGGGAAGACATACCATGAGAAACTGTGGACTCTGAGAAAGAAACTGAGGGTTTTGGAGGAGTGGGGAGTGATGGTTTGGGTGAGCCTGGTGGTTATTAAGGAGGACACATACTGCATGGAACAGTGGGTGTGGTGCCTAAACAATGTATTTTGGAACACTGAAAAAAAAACAAAATAAAACAAAATTTAAAAAAAATAGTCACCTTACAAGTTATTCAATTATACAATAAACAAATGAAACAGTGCTCAATATAAATGTTCATCAGGAAAATGCAAGTTATAATCAAAATGTAATATTATCATACACTGTGAGAATTACTAAAATTTAAAAAAAATCAAATGTTGCTTAGAATATGGAGCAAAGAAATTCTTTTGCACATTTGGTGAATGTGTAATTTTTATAACTAATTGAAAAAAGTTCTTGGTAGCATCTATTGAGCTTATACATACATATATTATGTAATGAACACTTGCACTCCTTGTTATAATACAGAAGTTTTTTCTTTTTCTTTTTCTTATGGATGTTTGCTATGATATATGAAGAAAAATATGAATAGCAATTCTCCTTATAAGAGGCACAAGCAGGAAACAATTAGAATATTTAGCAATATATAATGGTTAAATACATATAGTACATTCATATGATTAGCCTTAATATGACAATGAGAATGAGCAAACTATATATACATGTAAAACATGGATGAAACCCAACATGTACTATGAAAAAACTGGGAACTAGATACATTAAGTAAAAACCACATCCTTTTTCCTGGATATAAAGTTCAAAAGACAAATAAAATAAAATTTTGTGTTAAGTCAGTGTAGTGGTTACCCTCTTGGAGCAAGTGGTGACTGGAGGGGGTACTCAGAGTACTTCTGGGATGGTATTGTCATTCTTGTTTTGGGTATTGGTTATATAAGTATGTGCAATTACTTTGTGTTCTTGTGATCTATGCATTTCTTTATGAAGCATATCTTGGGAAGCACATAAAGTGTGAAATATATATAGACTGGGAAAGAAAAAGATACTAAGTTAATGTACACTCATTAAGTTGTAAAAGTGATTTTAAAAAATGGTTCTAGCCAGAAATGAATATATCTTGTTTTGCAAGTATTTGATGGCAGAATTGAGCAGTCTTCCAGCAACAACTACAAAAATGTTTTCATGTTCTAGTTTGTGTGTAAAACAGTGTGTTTTCTTTATATTATTGTTTCAATGATAGTGAGATTTTTCTAGAGACCACTAATGACTCTTTAGAAATGATACTTAAATAGAGGTATGACAACAGATGAATCTGGACAAGAGATTATTTTGTATTTATTTTATCTATCATTTGAACCAATGTATAGTGTAAAATGTCTCAAACTCGATCCTAAACTAGACGTCCATTTTGCCTCTGAAGTAGGGAGTCTGGTTCTCCCTCTCCCTCTGTCCTTCTCCCTGCTTGTATCCACCATTCATGCTCTCTCTCTGTTTCAAATAAATAAATAAATAAATAAAACCTTAACAAAAAATGTTAGCCATTAGTTTAGTTAAGACCCTTCAAAGGATAACCTATTTCTTTTTTTAAATTTTACATCTTTTTAAAAATTTATTTTCAGTGTTCCAAAATTCATTGTTTATGCACCACACCCAGTGCTCCATGCAATATGTGCCCTCCATAATACCCACCACCAGGCTCACCCAACCCCCCCACCCTCTTCTCCTCCCAAACCCTCAGTTTGCTTCTTTTTTTTAAAATTTCTTTTCAGCGTAACAGTATACATTGTTTATGCACCACACCCAGTGCTCCATGCAATACATGCCCTACCCAATACCCACCACCTGGCTCCCCCAACCTCCCAGCCCCCCCTTCAAAACCCCTCAGGTTGTTTTTCAGAGTCCATAGTTTCTCATGGTTCACCTCCCCTTCCAATTTCCCTCAACTCCCTTCTGTCCACAGGTCTTTCATGGTTTGTCTCCCCCTCCAATTTCCCCCAACTACCTTTTCCTCTCCATCTCCCAATCTCCTCCGTGTTATTCCTTACGCTCCACAAATAAGCGAAGCCATATGATAATTGACTCTCTCTGCTTGATTTTTTCACTCAGCATAGTCTCCTCCAGTCCCATCCATGTTGATACAATAGTTGGGTATTCATCCGTTCTGATGGAGGCATAGTACTCCATAGAATATTTGGACCATATCTTCTTTATCCATTCATCTGTTGAAGGACATCTTGGTTCGTCCCACAGTTTGGTGACTGTGGCCATTGCTGCTATGAATATTGGCGTACACGTAGCGTTTCTTTTCACTACATCTGTATCTTTGGGGTAAATACCCAGTAGTGAAATGGCAGGGTCATAGGGAAGCTCTATTTTTAACTTCTTGAGGAATCTCCACACTGCTTTCCAAAGTGGCTGCACCAACTTGCATTCCCACCAACAGTGTATGAGGGTTCCCCTTTCTCCGCATCCTCTTCAACACTTGTTGTTTACTGTCTTGCTGATTTTGGCCATTCTAACTAGTGTAAGGTGGTATCTCAGTGTGGTTTTGATTTGAATCTCCAAGATGGCTAACAGTGATGAACATTTTTTCATCTGTCTGTTAGCCATTTGTATGTCTTCTTTGGAGAAGTGTCTGTTAATGACGTCTGTCCATTTTCTTACATGATTATCTATTTTGTGTGTGTTGAGTTTGAGGAGTTCTTTATAAATCTTGGATATCAGCCCTTTGTCTGTAGTGTCATTTGCGAATATCTTCTCCCATTCCATGGGTTGTCTCTTTGTTTTGTTGACTGTTTCCTTTGATGTGCAGAAGCTTTTGATCTTGATGAAGTCCCAAAAGTTCATTTTCCTTTTTCTATCTTTTGCTTTTGATTATTTTCTTATGATATGCTTAAATGAGAATTTTATTTTTTTTAATTTTTTTTATCCTGTGTTTTATTTGCTTATATTCTTTTTAAAATATTTTTTAAAAAAATTTAAAGATTTTATTTATTTGGAGTGCCTGGGTGGCTCAGTCAGTTAAACTGCTGCCTTTGGCTCAGGTCATGATCCCAGAGTCCTGGGATTGAGTCCCTCATCGGGCTCCTTGCCCGACAGATAGTCTGCTTCTCTCTCTACCTCTGCCTGCCACTCTGCCCTCTTGTGTGCTCTCTCTTTCTCTCTCTCTCTCTCTGACAATAAATAAATAAATAAAATCTTTTAAAAACTAAATTTTTATGTATATATATATATATATACATATATATGTATATATATATATATATATATATAATTTATTTATTTGACACAGAGCGAGAGATCACAACCAGAGCAGCAGGCAGAGAGAAAGGGGAAAAGCAGGCTTCCAGCTGAGCAGAGAGCCCAACTCGGGGCTTTATCCCAGGACCCTGAGAACATGACCTTAGCAAAAGGTAGAGACTTAAGCCATTGAGCCACCCAGGTGCCCCATATTTGTTCCTATTTTTAATTTCTGCATGATGTGTTCTATTTATTTTTGGAAAATTTAATCCAATTTTTTTTTTCAAATGTTTCCTCACCATTCTCTTTACCCTATCATTCTGGAAGTCCAATTGCAGATGTTAGATCTTCTCCTTTCTCTTCAATATTTTCACCTTTATAGCTTTTCATCTTTAATACATATTTCTTCTGGGTTATTTTCCTGTTCATTTTTCAGCTACTATGTCTAACTATGTCTAAACTATGTCTAAACTAAATTGATTAATTTTAATCAATTATTGTATTTTTCATGTTTATATTTGTTTTATAATTGACATAAATATTTTTAGAGTCCTCTGCTACTCTTAATAACATGTACTTTATGTTCTTAAGCATATTAAGTAAATTTTCATAAAATATGTTTGTTAATATCAGTATTTGAAGGTCTTATTGGTCTGTTGTCTTTTTATTGTGGGTTATTTCTATATATCTCATATCCTAATATACATATTTTTTCATATTAAAATATTTTCTATTGTTTGTAGAACTGTCTGGAGGCTATGAATGATGCTATCTTCCTTTGTTAAGTTTGGGAAATGTGAAGTCTGGAATCACGGTAATCCTTTTTGTGGTACTAAATTAATTCAAAGCTATACTGAAGTTCCTATTAAGTGTAGTCTACTTTCATTTAACCCTCCCTTCTAGAGTACAGCTCTTCAAGGTCCCAATCCAAACTCTAAGTAATTTGCCAGCTCATGTCCTCAAACTCTCGTCATTCCTAGATTTCGATGTTGTACCCATTTTCAGCTTTTTGGCACCTCATGCAGAAACAGCAAAAGTTCCCTGAGGAAAACAACCTCAAAACTGGATTTCATCCCTAGATATCATCCATGGATTCTGCCTTCTCTTGAACTTTGATCAGTGATTATTTAATAGGCAGTTAAATTATGTTTATATTGTTATCTAATGTCTTCAAAGTGTGTACATGTATGTGTGCATGTGCCGGCACTGTTACAAACACACAGCATCATGTGACATTTTATAACACTTTCCTCAAAATGAAATATGATAGACAAAGATCATCTTAAAAAGAAATGAACAAATATGCCAATACATAATATACACGGCAAGTGATCCTATGTGAAAGAATAAAAAAGTATTTCCCTATAGTGAAAATCAAACTAGAATCTAGGTAAAATACCATCATGACATGCGTTATAACAATTTATTAAACAATAAACCAAGTATGCTTTAAAAGAGGGAAATTTATTTTTTCATGTGTGTCAGATCTCTAGCTTAAATAACAGAAATTATACAATGATGTCATTTGTAAATTTAGAAGTAGAGAAAGCTGAATAAGTGGTTCTAGTTACTTTAATTGATGAATGTATGAATAACTTTTGAAAGTATTTTTTATGAACTCTTTCATTCACATAATTTTGATAATCACCTTCATAGTGAAAATTCAAACATCAATGTCCCTATTTAGCTATTGGTTTAGAATTACATTTTTTCTTTTTTTTTTTTTAAATAAGACTTTATGTATTTACTTGACTGAGAGAGATAGAGAGAAAGCACAAGTAGGCAGAGTGGCAGGCAGAGTTAGAGGGAAAGCAGGCTGTCCACTGTGCAGGAGGCCCAATGTGGGGCTTAATTGCAGGACCTGAACTGAACCAAAGGTGGCCGCTTAACTGACTGAGCCACCCAGGAGGCCCTAGAATTATCTTTTTAAGCAATATACTTAGCATGGTCAACTAAACCCCATGCATGCACACACACACTCAAACGCACTTGTATACTTAATTTTACTTATGTGTTAATTTCAGTTGACTTCATGAGATAGAGCAAGAACTCATGAAACTGAAATTATGTTAAATCTAAACACTAATAACTTTTATTCCATATAAATTGAAAATTATTTAGTGGAATCATTATTGGTGAAAGAATGCAAATAAAACATACCTACTTAAAAGAATCAGTTGCAGATGTATACATATTTATGTATACATGTATATGTAGGCATATATGTGTGTGTGTATATACACACACACATACACTAGTATGCATGTAAATATATAGATAAATATGTATATATTTGCAAGTTTGTACCTCACATTAAAATAGTATGCATATTAAACTGAGTGTAATAAGTCAAGCAGAGAGAGTCAATTATCATATGGTTTCACTTACTTGTGGAGCATAAGGAATAACAAGGAGGACATTGGGAGATGGAGAGAAGTGAGTTGGGGGAAATTGGAGGGGGAGACAAACCATGAGAGACTGTGGACTCTGAGGAACAAAGAGGGTTTTGGAGGGGAGGGGGTTGGGGGTTGGGTGAGCGTGGTGGTGGGTATTATAGAGGGCACATATTGCATGGAGCACTGGGCGTGGTGCATAAACAATGAATGCTGGAACACTGAAAATAAATAAACTAAAATAAAATGAAAAAGGGGCACCTGGGTGGCTCAGTGGGTTAAAGCCTCTGCCTTCGGCTCAGGTCATGATCCCAGGGTTCTGGGATCAAGACCCACATTGGGTTCTCCACTCAGCAGGGAACCTGCTTCCTTCTCTCTCTGCCTGCCTCTCTGCTTACTTGTGATCTTTGTTTGTCAAATAAATAAATAAAATCTTAAAAGAAAAGAAAATGAAAAAAATAGTATGCATATATAAACTTATTTAGTGTTCTAAATTTTGACTGATTTTGTACTTTTGGGATTTCGCTAAAAGGAATATAAACCAAAAAAAAAAAAAAAAAAGCAGAATCATCAATAAATTGAGATATAGCTAATGAAAAATTTAATAATGAAAGTATTACCAGAATCTTTTATAGACTACATGTTGCATTAAAATTCACAAACTATGTTTTTTGTTTGAAAAACTAAACATGGATATTCTGCTATGGAAATCAATACAATTCGTACACATATATGTTTTCAGGGTTTTCCTTTCTTATATAAAGCAATTACTTCAAAATCTGTAGTTAAAATATGACTGAAGCAGATACAAATAATTATCCCAAAGTCATTTTTTGCTGCCATTTAATCCTTAGGATTGAATAATTAGTGAAAGTATGCTTACTGAAGTAGCACTAAATATGTACTTTGTACAGGCAGTTAAATCACTCTGACTTCCCATTCATAAACATTTCTAAACAAGATGACTTATGCAGAATGTTCTGAATTATAATAATGCAGACCTAAGAAATTGAGGTAATAGTATGTCCTCTAATTATAACACCACTTCAACTATCCAAGGCAATTTCTTCTTCCTTTAGTTGGGAATGGGGTTACACAATTAAGAAAACATCTTGATAACGTTAGTGTAACACCTGGATTATGTAATGCCACAAAATGATGGTGCGAGGAATAAGGCTCTCCAGGAATTAATTTTAGCCTAAAGAATTAGACACAGAGGGGCGCCTGGGTGGCTCAGTGGGTTAAAGCCTCTGCTTTTGGTTCAGGTCATGATCCCAGGGTCCTGGGATCAAGCCCTACATCGGGGTCTCTGCTCCACCGAGAGCCTGCTTCCTCCTCTCTCTCCCTGCCTGCCTCTCTTTCCTACTTGTAATCTCTGTCTGTCAAATAAATAAATAAATAAATAAGAATTATACACAGAATGATAATACATGGATTGAATTTTTGTCATATTTAATTAAAAATAATATTGTGGAAAATTGTATACCATATTTTAAAATCTATGCCAAAATCTTCAAACATATAGAAATAAATTAAAATATGTACTGACTTCAGAGGAAAATTCTTACAATTCACATAATTATTATTGCTTAACCTTTAACTTTTTTTTGTCTATCTACCCCATAATCACTCATAATTTTATTTTAATTGTAATACTTCTTAACATAGTCCTTGAAAATCAGGCGCCTGGGTAGCTCAGTGGGTTAAAGCCTCTGCCTTTGGCTCAGGTCATGATGCCAGGGTCCTGGGATCGAGCCCTGCATTGGAGTCTCTGCTCAGCAGGGAGTCTGCTTCCCTTCCTCTCTCTCTGCCTGCGTCTCTGCCTACTTGTGATCTCTGTCAAATGAATAAATAAAATCTTTAAAAAAAATAGTCCCTGAACATCACCATTAACTCATGTTATAGACTTTAATAATATATTAAGTACCCATTTCTTGTGACATAGATTTTAGAACAGAAAGTCATGGTTTCAAATGTAGTGATCCAAAGGGGCACATGCACCCGAATGTTTATAGCAGCAACGTCCACAATAGCCAAACTATGGAAAGAACCTAAATGTCCATCAACAGATGAATGGATAAAGAAGATGTGGTATATATATATATATATATATATATATATATATATATATACAGTGGAATACTATGCAGCCATCAAAAGAAATGTAATCTTGCCATTTGCAATGATGTGGATGGAATTAGAGGGTATTATGCTTAGCGAAAGAAGTCAATCAGAGAAAGACAATTATCATATGATCTCTCTGATATGAGGAAGTTGAAAGGCAACGTGGGAGTTTGGGGAGTAGGAAAGGAATAAATGAAACAAGATGGGATCAGGAGGGAGACAAACCATAAGAGACTCTTAATCTCACAAAGCAAACTGAGGGTTGCCCTGGGGGCAGGGGGGTAGGGAGAGGGTGGTTGGGTTATGGACATTGGGGAAGGTATGTGCTATGGTGAGTGATGTGAAGTGTGTAAACCTGGCGATTCACAGACCTGTACCCCTGGGGCTAATAATATATTATATGTTAAATAAATAAATAAATAAATAAAGTCGTGGTTTCAAGTACCTTCTTATAAACTGTATGCTATTCAATTTAAGGGAGGTATTTCATTTCTTTGAGCATAATGTTCTTCAACTTAAAAATGGAAATAATAATAAATTCCAAATAACATGGTTGCTAAGTGAATTTGTTGAGAAATAGCTTGGTGGTTGGCAGAGAAGGAGCATTCAAGAAATGATTTATTACCATTATTAAGGATGATTATTAGAAATGCACTCAAAGTTTGATTATTCTGGAGAGAATACTTTTTTAATAAAATTGTGTGTTAGTCTAATGATTTGGTAGGATTTGCAGAGATTGTACTCAAAGACTTATACTATATTGCTCTGAGCAATCTTTTGTCATTAATTTGCTTTTTAAAAATGATTGATTATTATGTTAGTTACCAACTTTTAGTAATTTTAAGCAGAGCCACGACATAATTCATTTCTTTTTTTGTAAATTAACTTTATATTTTTATGGAAATAATGTTAAAATATATTAATATGTCATCTTTAAGAAATATGCAGAAAAGTATGACAATGAAGCTATAATCCAAAACATTGTTACCATCCTGTTTTGTGTTTGTGTGTGTGTGTGTTTTCCTTTCTTCACACATATTCATTTACAGATATTTATTTATGCAAAAACACTAGAAATGGATTTTGTGAAATATTTTAAGTAAAGATTGGAGATCAATAGAATTCATCAAAGCCTGATAGAAAAATGTAATGACAAAAGAAGTGGGACATTGGGTATTTTTGTGGTGTCGGACACACAGCAAATAAGCAATACAGAACTGTGAAGAAGAAATGTTTTTGTTTAATCATGTCATACTTGGAGTTTGTGCAAAAAAATGGAGAATTAAGGAGGTCAGTAATATAAAAATGTTCATGTCTGTAGTGTCATTTGCAAATATCTTCTCCCATTCTGTGGGTTGCCTCTTTGTTTTGTTGACTGTTTCCTTTGCTGTGCAGAAGCTTTTGATCTTGATGAAGTCCCAAAAGTCCATTTTTGCTTTTGTTTCCTTTGCCTTTGGA
>PISX010029518.1:0-19948 GCA_004024625.1 Mellivora capensis
ATAAATATTTATACACTGGATGGAGGTCTCTGTTCCTCCCAGACTCCTCCTCATCAGTCTCAGCAGATACAACTGTGGTTAGGAGACTCTGGGTCTTCTTTTAGCTTTCTTACACATGTAGGCATATATAAGCACGGATGATACATGTTACCTATGCTCTTT
This sequence comes from Mellivora capensis, assembly GCA_004024625.1. NCBI lineage: Eukaryota > Metazoa > Chordata > Mammalia > Carnivora > Mustelidae > Mellivora > Mellivora capensis. The sequence continues at coordinate 163 of PISX010029518.1, forward strand.
TACAACGAGAGGATTTCAAACTGATGCATAAAATTCATGTCGCTAACACTCCTCTCCCCCTCCTCTCTTTCCCTGGTATGGGAAAAGCTCCATGGATATATCACAAAGTACATTAAATTCTCTAAATTTTTAATGGGTCTCAACTTATTTATCCACTCTTTGAATGGAGAGAAGAAAAAAGAAGAAATTAAAGAAAAAAAAAGTATTTAAAGAGAGCAACCTTCCATAGAGCTTTAACCCAAGTTAAAAGTTAGCATAGGCACACTCGTTCCTTAAATAAGCCTTCACTGAGTGCATGCTAAGGCCAGATGACTAGTGACAAAACTAAGCCTTAACACAAGAACTAACCACTGAGAGGAGCCACAGATGGAAAGAGCCTGAATCATGAACAGAGGAAAGCTGCCCAATAAAGCAGAGCACAAGCATTGGATTGTTGTGGGAGCTGATCAAAAGTCTCTCCTTTGAGCCATTATAAAAGTGGCAGTGTATTTGTTTCTACAACCTAAACTATCACAACTAATGCACCGAGTTAGACAAAACAAAAAACAACAAAAAAAGAGTTTTCAGTAGATAGCTGATACTCTTGCTCTGTTTTCAATATGTCTGGTCTCTTTAAATCTAGGGATAAATTTCTGATTCTTTTTCAACTCAATGCTTTTATTTTTGTTTTTGATATTTAAAAATCAGACCATGAATTATAAATTTCATATTTCCACAGTAATCATTGATACAGTTTCTCTGATTATAAAAATTTAAATTACAGTGATAACTCATACATGTCAATAAGAAACTTCCCAAATGGGAAGTTAGGAGAATGATTGTGCTGAGTACCTGCATTACAAACACATTTTATTTATTTTTTTATTTTTTACTAACTTTTTTAAAAATTTTATTTATTTATTTGTCAGGGAGAGAGAGACACAGAGAGAACAAACAGGGGGAGCAACAGACAGAGGGAGAAGGAGGCTCAATCCCAGGACACCAGGATCATGACCTAAGCAACAGGCAGGTGCTTAACTGACTGAGACACCCAGGCATCCCTACACACAAATTTTATTTTTTGTTTTTATGTTTAACTTAATTTAAAAAAAAAATTTTTAATTTTAATTCCAGGAGAGTTAACATACAGCGTTATACTAGTTTCAGGTGTATAATATAGTGACTCAGCAAGTCCATACCTTATTCAGTGCTCATCATGAGAAGTGTATTCTTAATATCCCTCATCTCTTTCACCCTTCCCCCGACTCACCTCCCCTCTGGGGACCATCCATTACAAAGTATTTTAGATTTAAGACATTTCCTTTTTCTTCATCTTTCATCATAAAGGTGGGCATATAAAAATTTCAAAAATAAAAATATCAAAAATTTATACAATTTCATATCCTCCCTCATGTGATAATTAAGTAAAAACTTATATTCATCAAATTTATATTCATCAAATATGAATATAAATCCCAATTTCAGTGGCAATGATTTCTTACTTAAATACTATCCCTAACTCAGAAAAAAAATTATGATAGAATACTATTAAAAATGGAAATAAGGAAACATCACATTGATTCTTGCACAAGGACCTATACAATATTATGAAAGTGGTTTTATTGATAACAATTTTACAAAACGTACAAAATACTTCACCTTAGATTATTTCTCATGGTAGTCCAAAAAAGTAAAGCAAAGAAGCTAAGTTGTTATCTAATTAAACGGTAGCTGCAAGGGAGGAGCAAGATGGGGGAGGAGTAAAACACTTAAATATCATCAGGTCCCAGGAGTTCAGCTAGATAGTTATCAAACCATTCTGAATACCTACAAACTCAACAGGAGATCAAAGAGAAGAAGACCAGTGATTCTAAGAAGAGAAAATATACCACTTTCCAGAAGGTAGAACGTGCAGAGAAGTGAATCCAAGGCAACATATGGGAAGACAGACTGTGGGGGAAGGACCAGCTCCCAGCAAGAGAGAGAACAGCAGAGCACAAAAAAGGAACTTTTAGAAGTCCACTCCACTGAGGGATGTCACTGTAGAGGCTAAGGGGCGGGGGGAGATCACTCGTGGGGATAGTATGATCTCAGGACCCATGGGGTCAAAAAAAGACCAGGGGTGTCTGAGTGTGGCAAAGCTCCCAGGTACAGAGCAGGGAAGCCGGCTATAGAGACAGAACAAAGGAGGGAGAACTAAGTTCAGGGCTACCTTAAACCATGATCTGAGGCATAGTCGGACCACTACTCTCCCAGCAGGAACCCCACCAGGGGCAGATCAGGGGAGAACCCCCACTTCCTCCTCTAAGAGGAGCTGCACAGGAGCACAGAGATGGAATCAGCTGGGTTTGGAGACTCCAAATGGGGCCATTCTCCAGAGACAGAAAAACTCAGTCACAGGATGGGTGAGCTTGAAGTGCAGCCGGAAACCAGGGAGACAGAGGGATTAACTGCTTTTCACTGAGGGTACACTGAGCAGTGGGGCCCCCAAGCTCTCAGCTCCTCCAGGGCCAGAGATTGAGAGGCCACCATCTTCATTCTGGCCCTCCAAAACTATACAGAAAGTGTTCAGGGAACAAAATCTCCTGAAAGCAAACGCGAGCAGATGACTTAGCCTGGCCCCTGGCAAGGGTGGTACAATTCCACCTCAAGCAAAGACATTTGAGAATCACTGCAATAACCCCCTCCCCCAGTAGATTAGCAAGAATATCTAGCCAAGAACAAGTTCACTATTCAATGAGAACTGCAGAACTCCAGAGCTAGGGGAAAGCAACACATAGAATTCATGACTTTTTTCTCATGATTCTTTAGTCTTTGAAAGTTAATTTTTTTCATTTTATTTTTTCTTATTCCATTTTTAAAAATTTCTCCTCTATCTTATTTTAACATTTTTAACTATTTTATCAATACCTTTAAAAATATCTTTTTAAATTTTCATTGTTATAGTCATATTCTATCCCTTCATCATATTTCACTTTATTTTTTGTATACATACAGGGTTTTTTTCTTTAAAATTTTGGGACACAGATTCTTCTAATAGATCAAAATATACTCTAAATCTAGCACATGTCTTTGTTCTAGTTTCCAGCCTGATCACATTCTTTTCTCTCTTTTTTTATCCTTTTTCAAAGAACTTCTTAACAATTCCTTTTCTAGAATCTTTTTTAATTTTCTTCTTTGCAGTCATATTCCACCCCTTCATCATGTTTACCCTTATTTTGTCTGTTCTATTCACCAGTCTAATATATATATATTTTTTCTTTTTTCCTTTTTATCCTCCTTTGTTTTCCTCCCAGTTTCAGGTCTCTTCTGACTTGGTTAGTATATAATTTTCTGGGGTCATTGCCACCCTTGTAGTATTTTGTTCTTTGTTCTCTCATTCATCTTTTTTATCAGGATAAAATGACAAGGTGGAAAAACTCACCACAAACACACACACACACACACACACACACACAAACAAAACAAAACAAAACAAGAGGCAGTACTGGTGCCTAGGGACCTAATCAATATAGACATTAGTAATATCTCAGAACTACAGTTCAGAATGATGATTATCAAGGTGCTAGCTTGGCTTGAAAAAAGCATGGAAGACACTAGAGAATCCCTTTCTGGAGAAATAAAATCCCTTTCTGGAGGAATAAAAGAATGAAAATCTAACTAAGTTGAAATCAAAAAGCTATTAATGAGGTGTAACAAAAAAATAAATGGAGGCTCTTACTTCTAGGATAAATGAGGCAGAAGAGAGAATTAGTGATATGGAAGACCAAATGATGGAGAATAAAGAAGCTGAGAAAAAGACAACTACTGAACCACGAGGGTAGAATTTCAGAGATAAATGATACCATAAGAAGAAATAATATTAGGATATGTGGGATGCCAGAAGAAGAAATAAAGAGAGAGGCAGAAGGTATATTGGGACAAATTATAGCAGAGAATTTACCTAATTGGGCAAAGGGAACAAGCATCAAAATCCAGGAGGCACAGACAATCCCACTCAAAATCAATAAAAATAGGTCCATATCCGGTCATCTAATAGTAAAACTTACAAGTCCCAGTGACAAAGAGAAAAACCTGAAAGCAGCCCGGGACAAGAGGTCTGTAAACTACAATAGTAAAAATATTAGATTGGCAGCAGACCTATCTACAGAGATCTGGCAGGCCAAAAGGACTGGCATGACATAATCAGAGCACTAAACGAGAAAAATATGCAACCAAGAATACTATATCCAGCTAGGCTGTCACTGCAAATAGGAGGAGAGAGAAAAAGCTTCCAGGACTAACAAAGACTAAAAGAATTTGCAAACACCAAACAAGCCCTACAGGAAATATAAAAGGGGTCCTCTAATCAAAGACAGAGCCTAAAAGTAACAGACCAGAAAGGAACAAAGACAATATACAGTAACAGTCATCTTACAGGCAATAGAAGGGCACTAAATGCATAGCTTTCAATAGTTACTCTGAATGTAAGTAGGCTAAATGCCCCAGTCAAAAGACACAGGGTATCAGAATGGATTTAAAAAAAAAAAAGAAGAAGAAAGAAAAGACCCATCGATATGCTGTCTGCAAGAAACTCATTTGAGACCTAAAGACACCTACCTCCAGATTTAAAGTCAGAGGGTGGAAAACAAGTTGCCACACTAATGAACGTCAAAAGAAAGCTGGCATAGCAATCCCTACATCAGATAAATTAGATTTTAAGCCAAAGACTATAGTAAGAGATGAGGAAGGACACTATATCATACTTACAAGGTCTGTCCAACAAGAAGATCTAACAATTTTAAATATCTGTGCCCCTAACATGGGAGCAGCCAATTATATAAACCAATTAATAACAAAATCAAAGAAACATACCAATAATAATACAATAATAGTAGGGTACTTTAACAACCCCCTCACTGAAATGGACAGATCACCTAAGGAAAAGATCAACAAGTAAATGAAGGCTTTAAATGACACATTGGACCAGAAGGACATCACAGATATATTTAGAGTATTCCATCCCAGAACAACAGATTACACATACTTCTCTAGTGCATATGGAACATTCTCCAGAATAGATTACATCCTGGATCACAAATCAGGTCTCAACTGGTACCTAAAGATTGGGATCATTCCCCACATATTTTCAGGCCACAATGCTTTGAAACTAGAACTCAACCACAAGAGGAAAGTTGGAAAAAACTCATATACATAGAGGCTAAAGAGCATACTGCTAAAGAATGAATGGGTCAACCAAGAAATTAAAGAATTAAAAAAAAAATCATGGAAACAAATGAAAATGAAAACACAACTGTTCAAAATTTTAGGGAGACAGCAAAGGGAGTCCTGATAGGAAAGTATATAGCAATACAACCCTTCTCAAGAAACAAGAAAGGTCTCAAGTACACAACCTAGCCCTACACCTACAGGAGCTGGAGAAAGAACAGCAAAGAAAGCCTAAACCCAGCAGGAGAAGAGAAATCATAAAGATCAGAGCAGAAATCAATGAAATGGAAATCAAAAAAATAATAGAACAAATCAATGAAACTAGGAGCTGGTTCTTTGAAAGAACTAATAAGATTGATAAACTCCTGGCCAGACTTATCAAAAAGAAAAGAGAAAGGACCCAAATAAATAAAATCATGAATGAAAGAGGAGAGATCACAACCAACACCCAAGAAATACAAACATAAATAAGAACATATTATGAGCAACTATACACCAGCAAATTTGACAATCTGGAAGAAATGGATGCATTCCTAGAGACATATAAACTACCACAACTAAACCAGGAAGAAACAGAAAACCTGAACAAACTCATATGAGTAAGGAGATTGAAGCAGTCATTTAAAAAAAAAAAAATCTCAACAAGAGCCCAGGGCCAGATGGCTTCTAAGGATGTCTACCAAGCATTTAAAGAAGAATTAACACCTATTCTCCTGAAACTGTTCCAAAAAATAGAAATGGAAGGAAAACTTCCAAACTCATTTTATGAGACCAGCATTACCTTGATCCCAAAACCAGAGACCCCATCTAAAGGAATTACAGATCAATATCCTTGATGAACATGGATGCAAAAAATCTCACCAAAATACTAGCCAATAGGATCCAACAGTACATTAAAAGGATTATTCGCCATGACCAAGTGGGATTTATTCTTTGGCTGCAAGGTTGGTTCAATATCTGCAAATCAATCAATGTGATACATTAATAAAAGAAAGAATATGAACCATATGATACTCTCAATAGATGCTGAAAAAGCATTTGAAAAAGTACAGCACCCTTTCTTGATCAAAACTCTTCACAGTGTAGGGATAGAGGGTACATACCTCAATATCATCAAAGCCATCTATGAAAAACTCACAGCAAATATCCATTCTCAATATCTGTTCTCAGGGAAAAACTGAGAACTTTTTCCCTAAGGTCAAGAACACAGCAGGGATGTCCACTATCACCACTGCTATTAAACATAATACCAGAATTACTAACCTCAATAATCAGACAAGAAAAAGAAATTAAAGGCATCTGAATTGGCAAAGAAGGAGTCAAACTCTCACTCTTTGCAGATATGATACTTTACGTGGAAAACCCAAAAGACTCCACTCCAAAACTGCTAGAACTCATACAGGAATTCAGTAAAGTGTCAGGATATAAAATCAGTGCATAGAAATCAGTTGCATTTCTATACACCAACAACAGGACAGAAGAAAGAGAAATTAAAGAGACAATCCCATTTACAATTGCACCTAAAACCATAAGACACCTAGGAATAAACCTAACCAAAGAGGCAAGGAATCTGTACTCAGAAAACTATAATGTATTCATGAAAGAAATTGAGGAAGAACAAAGAAATGGAAAAGTGTTCTATGCTCATAGATTGGAAAAAAAAATTTTGTGAATATGTCTATGCTACCTAAAGCAATCTACACATTTAATGCAATCTCTATCAAAATACCATCATTTTTTCCCAAAGAAATGGAAGAAATAATCCTAAAATTTATATGGAACCAGAAAAAACCCCAAATAGCCAGAGGAATGTTGAAAAGAAAACCAAAGTTGGCAGAATCACAATTCCAGACTTCAAGCTCTATTACAAACCTATAATCATCAAGACAGTACGGGACTGGCACAAAAACAGACACATAGGTCAGTGGAACAGAACAGAGAGCCTAGAAATGGATCCTCAACTCTATGGTCAACTAATCTTTGACAAGACAGGAAAGAATGTCCAATGGAAAAAAGACAGTCTCTTCAACAAATGGTGTTGGGAAAATTGGACAGCCACATGCAGAGGAATGAAACTGGACCATTTCCTTACACCACACAAAAAAAATAGACTCAAAATGGATGGAATACCTCAGTGTGAGACAGAAATCCATCAAAATCCTTGAGAAGAACACAGGCAGCAAAACCTCTCCAACCTCAGCCGCAGCAACTTCTTCCTAGAAACATCACCAAAGGCAAGGCAAGCGAGGGCAAAAATGAACTATTGGGAATTCATCAAGATCAAAAGCTTTTGCACAGCAAAGGAAACAGTCAACAAAACCAGAAGACAACTGACAGAATGGGAGAAGATATCTTCAAATGACATATCTGATAATGGACTAGTACCCAAAATCTATAAAGAACTTATCAAACTCAACACCCAAAGAACAAATAATCCAATCAAGAAATGGGCAGGAGACATGAACAGACATTTCTGCAAAGAAGACATCCAGATGGCCATCAGATACATGAAAAAGTGTTCAACATCACTCGGCATCAGGGACATACAAATCAAAACCACAGTAAGATACCATCCCATACCAATGAGAATGGCTAAAATTAACAAGTTAGGAAACAATAGATGTTGGAGAGGATGCGGAGAAAGGGGAACCTTCCTACACTGTTGGTGAGAATGCAAGCTAGTGCAGCCACTCTGGAAAACAGTATAGAGGTTCCTCAAAAAGTTTAAAATAGAGCTACCCTACAACCCAGCACTCTCACTACTGGGTATTTGCCCTAACAATACAAATGTAGTGATCTGAAGGGGTACATGCACCCAAATGTTTATAGCAGTAATGTCCACAATAGCCAAACTATGGAAAGATCTTCAAGATCCCTGAAGATCTCTTCTGAACATTCTCCAGTTTGTGAGAGTCTCCCTTAATATGGAACATCTCTAGAAGTGAACACTACCATTCAGATGCAAGCTGGTGAATAAATCATGTAGTGATATCAGTATTTCTCCAGTCCCCTACAATATATATCTTAAGATTCTATAAGATTGTATTAACACATTTATGGCAATCCCATCTTACAACTAATTCAAAGTGTTCCATTAGTCAACAATGCCTTTAGATCATTTTCCTCTATTGTATGCTTAAATAGTTCGACTTTTGATTTAATCTAGATTGGTATCATAGCAAACTCTTAAACCCTTACTAATATACAAATACATTATGTTTGGGGGCACCTGGGTGGCTTAGTTGGTTAACTGTCTGTTTTCAGCTCAGGTCATGATCCCAAGGTCCTCAAATGGAGCCCTGTGTCAGGCTCCCAGGGAGCCTGCCTCTCCCTCTCCCTGCACCCCCTACTTGTGCTCTCTTCTCTCTCTTTCAAATAAATAAAATTTTTAAAAAATCTTTAAAAACTACATTACGCTTAAGTCATTACCATAAGTTCCCATTAGCTCCTAGCTCCTGATCAAAAATCAGAATAATATTAATTGACCTCTGTGAGGTAAAACACTTCTTTTCAAAAATAGCCCAAAGCATCTGTTTAATAATCTATTAATGAAACTTTGTGGGGTAATGACATCAAGCCCAAGAATCTTGTTATGTTTTAAAGTATATCTCACAATATAAACATAACATCACTCATATTATATTGTACTAAATCCTACTGAGACATTTCTATCACTGTAGTGATGTGTCTTTAATATTTAACAGCAAGCTTTAACAATCAGTACAGGAGGTACCTTTACCATCTTCTACCACAGTAGAATAGTAAGAGTAATAGATAATAGTAATCTATCATTATCACATGAAATCTCCATTAAATAATTCCCAGAGGATTGCTTATGCACTTAAAGGAATCTGTGTTGAACATACACATTTGTCTAAAAAACTCCTTCTAAATGAATGGCCTATAGCATTTCTCTTTATACCATGTGTATAAGTTGTAAACGGTAAAGAAGAACCATTGTGCTCTTGATTTACCATGATTGAATCTGTGCATTACTACTATGACAATGGCAACTACAAATTATTAAGAATTTTTTAACCACAGAGATGTAAAATGTTAGAAATATTAAAAATTTGACCAAGTGGATATACAGTCTTCTGTATAGTCATGATATGCCTCTCACTTCAAATCCATCCCGTGTACAAGTAGACGCTTAATAAGTGTCTCTTTTTAAATAGTGTTGTGGTTATTTTCCCCTCCTTACATGATAAATCTACCTTTCTCTGTAGCTAAAACAAAACAAAACAAAAACCTCACAACTTTATCTTTAAAGTAAATGAAATTTATGATATTTTGAAATTACATGCAATTTTTTTTTCATTTACCTAGAAATCCCAGGAGAGTTTCTGGGGTTAGAAATAAAGAAGTCAAGCTACAAAATTCACAGAAGAAATTGAAATAAAGTATGGCTATGAACATCAGATTACTAGGTAAGAGGCAGGAGCATTAAAGTCTATCAAAATGACAATGTCAGGCATGTGAACTAGAATATAAAAAATGTGGAAGCAGTAAAACAAGCCAGGCAGATCATCAGAAGAGAGCAAAGCCTCTAGGGCAATGGTTCTCAAAGTTTAGAGTTTGGGAGACACACCTGATACGCTTCTTGAAATTCCCAGGTCCCCTGGTCCTACCTTCGGAGATTGAAACTGAGTAAAGGTGGGATAGGTCCCAGGTCATTCCAGTAAATGCTGATGCATGTGGAACACTCTAAGTAAAATTGCCTTGGAGGCTTTGAATACCTGAATCCAGGTGCTCAAGTGCATCGTATGGCAACCCTGCTGACAGGGAGATAGAGGTGAGCACAGGTCTCTGCCTGAGGTAGTCCTGACTGCTTCCTAGTCCCAGGGCAGATAGGCATTGATCATGTTACCATGGTCGCAAATATACCACATGATCACCTCGGGTATATTTCATCACTGGTGAATATTCACTTACACCTAAATAATGTTACATAACCTAGTTAGTGTTTTATCTTCATTTTGAAAATTGATGCTAATTTTTAAATCTAGAAATCTGTTCTTTGGCAATTCCATATTTAGTCATTGAACAATCATGTATGATCAACACTTTTCTCTAGATGAATACTAAAGTCAGGGTTTTAACATTTCTATAACATGCCAAACAATGTGTTAAACATTTTTTCCTGGTATAAATCTCTAGCAAGTTGGCTTCTTTGTTGGTAAAGTTTTAGGAAGCAAGAGGGAGAGAGGGAGACGGGAGGGAGGGAGAAAGGGAGGAAGGAAGGAAGGAAGAAGAAAAGAAAGATGGAGGGAGGACAGGAGGAAGGAAGATAAAAGAAAGGGAAAGATGTTTGGTTAGATCAGTTTTGTACAGTCTTTCATGGGTCACCAAGTGGATGTTGAAGGCAGCAGATTATTTCACTATGGGGGAAAAAAACCTATAGCAATACTTTTACAAAGATGGAATTTCATGTGTCTGTGGAAAAAATATTGCCCATGAAAATAAGCTACTTTAACAGTACAGTGATATATCACAGAGTCATAAACCAACATTTGAGAGGCAAGGTATAAAAGAATTATTTTTTAAAAGGAAGAGGGCTTGTATAAATCATTAATTTTGAACTATCTTAAAGCTATTACCCATAATGTAATATGTATATGTACATATTCACCCAATACAGACTTTTTTAAAAGATTTTATTTATTTATTTGACACAGAGAGAGAGAGATCACAAGCTGGCGAGAGGCAAGCAGAGAGAGAGAAGGGAAGCAGGCTCCCTGCTGAGCAGAGCCCTATGTGGGGCTTGATCCCAGGACCCTGAGACCATGACCTGAGCCAAAGGCAGAGGCTTTAACCCACTGAGCCACCCAGGTGCCCCCAATACAGATATTTTTAAATAATGTGTTTACCCATATGATTCAGAGTTTTGCTGTCTCAGCAATCCCTTAAAAAATAAATAACCAAAATAATGTACTTTTTTCATCTAGATGACTTATCCTTTTTAACATGCATTTCCCTTTAAGAAGCAACATTCATCATGTAAAATCACACTGTGATGAATTATATATAGAGAATTAAATACAGCAAATCCCCAGCAAGGAATTTCCATGGATGGTTCTAATCCTGACCGCTTTTATTAAATCAGGAAAGGAAGGCTGAGTCGCAGTTCAAGGGGAGAAGTAACCATCCATTAATAACTGCACCTTGGGTGGGAATCTACCCATCCAGTGCCTCTCCTTCCAAAAGCTTCTCTTTCTAGTCCAGTCTGTGGAAACCTATGTCATCCCTCCTCCTTCACCTTGGTCCCAGCATGTACAAAGGCTTGGGACATGACCCCTGTTCCCAATACTAGTGGAAGAAACAGATATGAAAGCATAGAATTATATGCAGTGTGATCACTGCAGCAACAGAGTATCAACAAAATGAGAGCTGGCACGAATTAACACTATTAGAGACAGTTCATTCCATGTCGTGGTTTCAGGTTTCAATCATTCTTTAGGGATTTTCTTTGTCAGACTTACAAAGTACACCATTTCAATATCACCTTCCGAGCGGGTGAAAAGATCAGTCTGAAATGGATGGAGCAAACCATGACTTCAGTCACTAAAGCCAGGACCCAGAGGCAGTCCATGTTGGCAACACTCCTCACCAATTCTCCCCTTCCCACTGTGGGTGTCTCATGGTCAAGATCCAGCCAGAAAATGGTGACAATTCAAAATCTGATTTGTTAAGAAGCTGAATAATTTTGATTCTATAATTTGAGGTATAATCAGGTGTGAATTATATAGTCAGCATACATGAAAGACTAGTAAATTCAAAGTGCCATTACAGAATTTAATGTAATTTAATTTACTGTGGAATATGATGCATTTCCATAGGTGGACACTAGTTAGGTGCCAAAGTATGCTTTCAGAAAATGACAACACCCAGAAAAGACAGTCAGGAGCGTGTGTATTTATTTTATGGCTCCTTTTCTAATTTCCAGTGTGTCTTCAAACATTAAAATGATTTACGAAACACTGCAAAAATAGAACAAATCCCCTCCTCTGAAAAAGACCCAATGAAAATAATATTGCTAAACCACATCTGGATTATTTGAAAGGTTAAATCTTTTTATGTTAAGTTCTCTTAATATGTTATGTAAGGGTTCATTACTGATTTTTGCAGCTATGAGGAGGCAAAAAATCACTATAATAGGAAACTAGTCATTAAATATCTGACCCCATTGTCAGCACTCCCTGCTTAACACCAGTGTCTACCCCATTCATCTTGTCAACTAAATGTTGAATGTCAATACCAGAAAAACACAGACTGCAGAGAGAAGGCATAATATTGGCAAAGAGGAAGGATGACAGGAGGCTCTGAAACTTCCCCCAATCATATACAAAGCACTGAAGATGAAGATCTAGCCAGAGCGAGACCTACTCACTGTGGAAGAAAAGAAAATTGACAAGAATGACAACTAGGTGGGCGTCTCATAAGAGAATGGTTTCAATATCAAAGGGGTGTCTCGAGAAAATGAATGAAGCATTTGAATATTCTTTCAAAAAATCTTTTAAAACTACTAGAAAAGTTAAACATGAAATGACAAATATCACATCATTTTATCATATAATGTCATAAAATGTATGCCCCCCAGCAAGATTCAGCATTTGGTTCACTCTTTTTGAGATTCAATTTATTAACTGATGCTTTAACCTAGATTCTGTCATATATTAGATAAAACTAACAACATAAATGTTCGTTTTACCCCCCTCCCCCCACTTAGGAAATTCTGCTCCCTTTCTATATAGATTGACTTTCAATGGCCTTCTTCCCAAACCACCTATCTTTAAGTAACAAGGGCCATTTATAAATCAATTCTGTCTCAAGGCAGTAGATACATTTATATCTACCAAATCACCTTGTAGAAAAGAAAAAAAAAATCTCATCACAACCTCTGTTAGACTCACACTCAATAAAGAGAACATGACTTGAAGTCAATATACTGTCAGACACAAACTTAATCATATGTAAAGCAGGAAATGGATGTTAAAATGGTTTTGTGCCATTATATTTCTCCATGTAGAAATCCAAGAGGTGTCAAATTTCTATTCTATTTCTTTTTATTTCGTAAAATGCAGTAACTATTTTGGTCTTATTTCTTCCAGCACCTTCATATATTAATAATTCTCCCTCTTATCTTTTAATATGATATTTTCCAGATTTGAGAGATCTATTCCAAACAGGGCTATCATGTATATAAAGCTGAATTACCAAGTGATATAATGCTTTTTGATACTCCCTTGTCGATAGAGTTCATTATGACTCCAAAGATTAGAGTTACCATTACAATACTACCAATCAGCCAAAAAGCTGACCAAGACGGCGACTGGTCCTGTTCTATGAAATGAATCAGTGACTCTGATTAAACAACTAATGAACTTCCTTTCCAAACACATTGATCATTGCCCTACAATTACCTTTGGTAGAATATCCTGTTCAATGCTCTGAATGTTGGATAAGACACAAAACTGAGATATGATAAATTATACTAATAAAAGGCAGAACTTCAAATATGAGCAATTAAACTACAGATCTTCTGTAATGGCAGTCACTATGTAAATGATGACAAAAACCCAACTTCTATAGTCAATTTCCTTCTAAATGGCAAGCAATCAACTTAATCTAAAGAATTAGCTTAATTTTTTTCTGAGTAGATACGATATTACATGGTGACAAGGAATATAGGTTTAAACTCTGCCATCCATTAGCTGTAAGCACTTGGGGTAAATTATATGGCCCTCATTTTTTAAATCTGTGTAATGGGGATTATAATACCTCAACAAACTGTTAAGGGCTCACCAAGATTGCATACAATGGAAGATCAGCCTTCCCTCAAAAGGAAAGTGGCTGACTGGCCAACAAGGACCTCTGTCCTCCCCTAGGCAAGACTACAGGAATCTTAGATTTTGATCTTGAATCCTGAGTGATGTAATAGAACGGTAGAAAAAATTATGAGAGTCTACCCATTTTAGTCAGGGCACTGATGAACCTGCCTACCAGCTTTGGCTGCCTAGACACCCTTGAGAGTGTAGCTTTTCTACTGATTCTGTGAGCTACCCCATATCTTTTTAAATTAATTTTTCTTTCAGTTTTCTGTGACTTGGAACTATCTAACCTTAACTGAAGTGATATAACACCCTCAGTAGTCAGGAGCATGTATTAGCCAAATAGGAATTTCTCAAGGGTAAACTCCTACTATTGAACCAGAGCTTTAAAATACTACTCATTTACATAGGATTTTACAGTATTCAAAGCACTTCCACTTACTTCGTTTGACTCCTGTAATAATCCACATAGTATGTGGGAGAGGTCTGATGCATCATCCCCAAAGTAAGGGTTAGAGTCCGGACTAGAGATGAAGTCTGCTTGAAAATCAGGCTTCAGCTCTATGCCATCTAATTTGGGACCATAGATTTCAATCACTTGTTTACCTAAATTCAACATAGAGGAATGTAATGATAATTTATAGCACAAAATATTAGACAGGCAAGATACCGGACAGATTTTACTATAAAAAGCCTTCATTTGATTAATGGGAAAATAAGACTGGATAATTAAGTGACTTACTTGAAATAAATAAGCCACCTAAGGTGAAAATAATGCTAATTCATGGTGTATCAGATTCAGATCCCATTCAAGAAATTTCAGTTACTGGAGCGAGGGTGTCATCCCTCAGGTGGTCCTCAAGGGTCTGCAGGAGCTTGGGGAAGGAACTAGACAGGGAGTTGTTTCCCAACCTTATTAGCTCAAGACTTCTCACCTCAAAGGCTTTTTAAGGAACTCTCTGTTCTTGGCCAGCATGCCACCTGACATCTGCCCTTGGCCATGTCCTAAACCCACTAGAGCTACTCTAAACATACACAAAGCTGTCTGCAAGCTGAGCAGTAATCTTTGTTTGCAATTCAAAGAAAGCTCTGTAACTATCCCCCTTCCCTCCCAGGGCCTGCATTCATCCCTTAAGACTACCCCTCTCTCCTGGACAAATCAGAGTCTTATCAGCAGTTTCTCCAAAGCTTCTAGGAACAGACCAGGCTTGAGTATTATAAGAGCTTTCCCCCTCTCTCCAAGCTGGCGGACTGAGATGAGGAATCATGTTCTTATCAAAAGTTGCCAACTAGCTAGCTGGGCCTTCCTCCAAGCTGTGTTCCCTCAACGTCCCAAAACCCCCCAAAGCAGCCTGGCTGTGTCTTACACAATTATATTCAAATCCTACTCAAATCGAATCTGCGTTGCTGCCCTTTTTTGGGACCCGACACTCATATGATCTCCTCTGTGCCTGCTGGAACTGTAGTCATATCTGATTTCCTGCAGCCAGTTTCCTCTGTCCCGATGCCGCATTTTCCTCTTGCACTTCAACTGTTTGTTGTAAACACAGAGAGCTGGTGAGATTGAGGCACCCCCTGTTAGGGGCTGTAAGTAACAGAACATGATCCACACACATTCTTCCTTTGAGTAACTGGCATGCCCAGTGCAAGAAATATCAACTTTTTAAAGAATCTCTTAATTCTGCAGAAGATACAATTTTTAGAATATAAATGAGGAGGAACAAAATTATGACAGATTCCATGTCCCTGGAGTACCGAGAAGAATCTGTGAGGTTTTGTTTTGGGAAAAGGCTTGGCAGATATCAATGAGAAACCCTGCAATTTAAAGCACGTTCAGTTTTTCTTCCAGTGCTCGAGTGACAACAGAACGACAAAAGCAAACTTCAGTCCATTTTTCTCAACCCAGCAGGACAACCGCTCCCCAGGAAAGGAATTATCATCATGAATCAACTATAAAACACACAACCATTTTAATGGACTGAAATAAGTAGCATTCGTGCTGAAATGCGAGGTCACCCTGGACACTTGAAATGAAAGAATACAGATGAAGAGAAAGCTCCGATCCCAGCTGGATTTGAAAAGTTTCATGGTGAAGAGTGGATAAACTGGGGAATTCCCGGAGGTCAACGTTTGAGGTTTCTTTGCAAATATGAATGGATATAATTTTAGATCTAAGTGGAAACCAACATATTGAAGATACAAAAGAAATCAGTCAATTATAAGGCCCTAAAATAAAAAGCAATCCACTCGAATTTGTGTGATACATTATTTGGTTGGAAACATTTAAAATCTTCTCTATACCTTTAAAAAATGTCTTAATTGCTTTACTTTTATAAAAATAAATGATCCCAGTTGAAAGCTCATCTCATCTCAATTAAGTCAATTTAAAGAAAAAATTTTAGTTTATGCTTTATATAGCACTAAAATAACATAGGGCTCCAACCCCATGAAATAATAGGGATTCAAAGTTACTGTGGATGAAAACATATAACAGTCTGTATATCACTCTTTGTTTGCTTTTTTTATCATTTAAAAAAATCTTTCTCTAATGAGTCATAAATCCATAAGACTTTTCATCTTGAATGGACCTTAAAAATCACATCATAGACATTTCTTCATTTAGAAATGATGAAATAATTGCAATGAAATGCAATTTAAGAGATTAAGTGACCTTAAAATGAAATTCATCATCAAACACCTAATTTAGAATCTGAAAATAACAGTATCATAGAACACATACAGAACGTTACTCCCCTTCCTTACTCTCTCAGGTTTCAGGCTATGTACTTATTGACCAAAGGAAGGCAGGGAAAAGGATAATCAAGATGCACAAATACTGAAATACCAAAGCTTATAACCCACACAATATTAGAGGGCTCTATGACAAAGCTTTCTGGTTGACGTTAAGTCAATTAACTGCCACTCTAAAGATATTTAAAAATAATAATGATAGCATTTTACAGGCTTCTGGCATTATCTGGGAAAATGACCATTTATGGCTCCATGCAATGTCAACAATTCTACACGCAGCACAAGACATAACAAAACTATTTTAAGCTCCATTGTTGAGTAGAGTGAATGTACCTCCCAGCCTTCAATGTGAGACTGCCATTCCTCTAAAACTTCTAACTTCTCCATCTGCCTCTTGGCCTCGTTAATGTTGGAACAGACAGCTTTCATGGCTTGGAGGGCTTCCATTACTGCTGCGTAGTCACTGTGTTTCCTTGGAGTCCGCTTCAGCAACTCCTGTTTATACACAAAAAAACAAATCGCCCTTTGATCTTCAGCTTTCTGGTACAGCAGGTTCAGAATGACCAGGAAATGAGAACTGCAGAGATCGTGAGAGCCACTTTCAGAAGGGACATCACAAACTCCACTAAAATTCAGATCAAAAATGAAAGGTTGAATCAATGAATATACATTACCCTGACACACATTTTGCAACTCCTTTAATTTTTTGGCCTTAAAATTATTTTGTTTTAAAAACTAAATTAGATTTCTCCTTTTGAATTGTCAAATATCTCACCTGCAGCATGTAATTTGTTTATAAGATTGACCTCTGCTCCAACAGAAATAGAACTCTGTATGTCTTCCTAGGGTCTTAGCAGAACAGTAAGTCTTTAAATAAATATGTCCCGTAGTTTCAAAAATAATTTCAATGCCTTATTTCCTAATACACTTCTGAGAAAATACAAAAACATGACATAAGTAAAGCAAAATTTTTAAATAATGTCTTATACTCTAGCAAAATAAATAACTTACAAGTTCCATGATACTCCATCACTAACAGAGCAATTTATGCTATTTTCACCAATAACTCGGTTTCACCCTCTGCAATGAATGAATTGCCATATGCCACTCAATAGCTTTTTTTGTTGTTGTTTTGATTTTGGGTTTGGGTTTTTTTTTGCATTTTATGGTTTTTTCCATTCAGGATATCAGAGCAAGCATGATCTTTAATCTTTTAAATATATTAAAAGGTTTTGTTTGTTGTTTAGAAGCACAAAATTAAACATCTTCACCCACTGTCTAGACAGTTGTGACCACATTGCTTTTTAATTAGCCATTTGTTTCTTTACTACAGTTGCCATCATCACGTAACTAACACAATTACAGAAATCCTGGGGCAAGTCTTTAAAATAATTTTCTTAATTCTTAACATCCAGTGGGAAACTATGCAGTTGTTATACTCTCTTGAGGTCTGTTACTGTTGAAACTTCTGCCATAAACTTTGACCCTGCATTCAGTATGTTCACACTCCGTTCTGCAGAGCTAGCACCAGAAGAATACACATTACATCACTCCCAAGACAAGATTTAAAAACTTATGTTGGATCACAAATCCATAAAAGAGATATGCTGGCTTCTCTAAAAATTCTAAAGTGTAGAAGTATTTGTAAATTATGTGAAGTGGTCAAGTCAGTCTGCAGACTATGATTTGAGGTCCTATGGAATTGTGCCCAGTGCGTATCTGTGAAGTTGAGACATGAACGTAGACAATGTGAAATAGCAAGAAAAATGAGTAGTAATAATCTTTTGTCAGTTACTTTCTATGACTGGTTGGCCACACCAATACTTTCTATGTACTGGTTGGCCACACCAATAATTTCAAGTTCCACAAATATGACCGATAAATTGTTTAACGCACAGCCTAGCCCCTAATGTTTTTCTCTGAATAAATAAAACCAACCAAAATCAAAGAGACTATCAGCACAATGGTACAACAACAAAAAAATTATCAACACCAACACATCTACTACACAAGTAAACAGTTTCTTCATGTTTCTTTGTGAAGATAATCATCCAAAGAAGGGGAAAAATGTCATCCTTCCACTTCTCGAAGGAGCTCTCTGAGTTGATCTTTTTCTTCCTAAGCAAGGATGTGTCCATTATTCTATCTTTTGAGAGGTCAGATCAACCAACCCTATCTGGTGGCCATCCCCATCCAGAAGTGATTTAGAACAACTAGTTAGCATGATATCCTTCTCTTAATATCACTATCCCTTCTGACTCTTAAAACAAACAAATGCCTGGGATTCCAAAATCAGGTCCAAGAATAGCTGACGTGATCTGAGTCACCAAGTCAAGAGTCTGAAAGGACTCTCAGAAAGACAGGAGTCACATTTGCCCCAATCTTCCTGAACTGAAGACCATACTAAAGGTCTGCAGAACTGAAGATCCCCATGTTAGCTTCCCTCTGTGGCTTAACCAAGCAATTTTAACTTGATTTTTAATAAGGAGAAATTGTTTTCAAAGAAATTTTACACAAAAACCCAATTATGCAACTCATGGAAGTTGTAGTTAAAAAAATGTATTTTGAGTTCAAATTCCTTACATTTATTTCTCAAAAAGTAAATCAATAAGAACACCAGCTAATATGTGCATAACATATTGAAGTATTTTAAAAATTTAGAGAGCAAGCAGTAGTTAATCTATTAAGATAAATCAGAATCAAATATATATGAATAATAATAGCTAACATATATGGAGTACATACTGTGCTAAATGATTTGCATAAAAGCTTAATTACTATTTTTATGTAATACATTTTCCATATATATATACATATATGTATATACACACATACACAGACATACACATCCATTATACACATCCTTGCAGACATATGCTACAATTTCATCATCATTATTTCTGCTTCATTAATAAAAACCCAAGGCTTTAAGAAGTTAGATATGTGTTCAGTCACACAGCTAGTAAGCAGAATACTTAGGATCTGATCTCAGAGCTCCTGTGCTCCACCACCAACCC